>JACEVL010001730.1:0-24510 GCA_020284085.1 Aporrectodea caliginosa
TTCCACTGACAGAGTACTGAGTTTAGCTGTGTTGGCTAATGGCTATGTGGCGCAAGTGGAGCGGACATTTCGACAGAAATTTCTGCCATGGCGGAGATTTTAATCCTCGACCTCTCTGTTGACAGACAGTCGAACAATCTGTCCAAAACACAGGTTATCATAACAAAGCCCGTTGCCGTCGACAGAAATCATTTTGGCATAATTGCAGCTCTACGCAACTGGCTCACCTCGCATATTAGATAAAACAGAGGTTCGTACCTTTCCAACATAAAAAATCCCAAGGCACCTCAATGCGTTGCTGACAACGTAGAATGCACTAATATCAATTTTAGTGTTGTAGAAATAACAAACTGGCGATATAGTACTTTCTGTTTAACTGACACTGAGTTCGTCTTCTTCCCCTAATCTTTCCCTTCGCTCCGATTCTTACCAGCCGTCTGACTGTCTGCCTGCCTGAGCCTTCGATCTTAACCTAACCCCTATTCTCACCTTATATACCTGCCCACCGATTTTGTTTTGATTGAGCGCATGTGAATGAGGTCTATCCCGCAACCGAATTTATTAGGGCGCTCTATAAATCTGGTAAGTAAAGTTGACGTCAACGGGTACGGAGCCGTAAGATGTCGCTGAGCACTGAATTATGCGATTGTTTCGTTAGAAAAGGTGTCTAACATAGTAACCGCATAATCCAGTGCTTAGCGACATCTAACAACGCTGTCTGCCGACGATATAAATTCTGCGACTGCGATTTGTCGCTATAATGATTAATTTCGCTCAGTCGCGGAATTATAGGAACGGAGAACTGTTCAAAATAACTCCACACCTTTTTAAAGTGTGATATTTGTTCTATAAGTCAAAACTGACGAGCTGTTGTTTGATTGATTTATCATGCATGTGTAATTACTACGCTCGATTGTAATTGATCGCATTTATTAGTGATCACGATACGTAATAGCAGAAGTCTGAACCACTGCTCGAAATCTGACAGAGCCAGTCCCAAGCATAGAGAAAGGAGGAGGCGACGCTAACCATCTTTCATCTTTGGTAGGACACAGCGTCGTTACGCTGCAGCTAGTTAGTAAAAGCAGAAGAGCGGTTCAGTTTTAGCTTTATTATGCTACAGGAACGATGAGAACTGTTCAAAACTATTCCACACCCTTTTTAGTGTGATATTCGTCCTATAAGTAACAGCTGACGAGCTGTTGTTTACTAACTCCGCCACTGATTGTACTCTGTCGGTGCCAGTCCCAAGCCTTGGTTAAAGGAGGAGGGCGACTCTTGTGGTCTTTGTTATCAAACTGAAACTGCTACTCTTCTGTATTACAGCGCTGAGAAAGTGCCTTCCTGAAATACTTTAAAATGCGCTGTATAAAGTGTCCAGATACATACACACATATGAAATACCTACATAATTATATTCAAAGGTAGGGAAAGGTAAGGTAAGGTAAAGTAGGGTAAATAACTATATAGTAAAGGTAGGCTACGGATGGCCAAAGTGAAACATGGTGTAAGGGAATGCAAGGTAAGCCAAATGATAGTGAGACATATAATTGTTTAATTGGTTTCTACGAGAATGTGACAAGTTCTGTCGAAGATTTGAGGAAAGTAAATTACCTCATTCCGTAGATGTAGTGTTGTTGAGTGAATCGTTGTGACAATGTGAAGACATCGAAATGGAGACGTTTGTGGCGTACTGCAGTCTAATTAACCCTAGGGCTACCAAGCTTTTTTTGTAACACGGACTACCAAGGGGGTGGTTACCACCCCCTGGATTTCGGGTTTGGTTTCACATATCATAACTTGTAATATAGCAATGGATTCAGCATTCATTTCTGCACAGAATGGTATATTTAGTTGTACATTATGTGAATGCACCTCGAAATTACATCACTTTTAACAATGGAACCCATTAATTAGCAATATTTTATATTATTGCGTACATTTTGTACATTTTGGATAAACAAATATAAGATTATGTGTGTTTTGAAACTAATCTATGTATAAAAGATACACAAAATCACTCCCTACACATGTTTATATAGTATAAATGTACATCCATACATATATATCCACACATATATATCGGTTTACGTTGTAATGCTGTATTCAGCCATTTTCACACAGATTACGCGTATTATTATTTATTTTGATCACTTCCCGTATTCAAAAGACAAAGATGTAGGTATGCAAATGAAGCCCTACATTCCCTCTAAAGAATGGTATCTTTGTTTCTCTTCCAGGAAGACAAATGAATATGCTACAGACAAAAAACTAAGGGGGGGAGAGCTTCCATTCAGCCATTTTTCACACATATTACGCGTATTATTATTTATTTTGAGCACTTCCGGTTGTCTCAGGTCAACTCAGTGACCATAGAAATGTAGCCCCACATTCCCTCTATAGAATGGTAAAATTTGTGTCTCTTAATATTAAATGACGGATAAGATATAGTCAAAAATCTAGGGGGGTAGTATCCACCCCCCTGGTGCCTCGGGTATATTGGCTATAACTTTTGAACGGTGTGAGATATCATCTCAGATTTTACCTCAAAACGTGTGCAAATGAACCCCCTACAGCTGCCTAAAAGGTCAAATTTTTATTCCATACGGAAAAAGTTTGAGATGAAAAAAACCTAAGGGGGGTGGCAACCACCCCCTTGGTAGCCCGAGGGTTAAAGGCTCACTGACGAGCACGGAGAAATCTCAAGTTTACGATTACGATTACGATTCGTTGATCGTTCAGCATGAGAAGAAAGTTGTTTCATCTTGTCGAATGCTTTTGCCAACGACAACATAACCAGAAGTACAAAAGATGGAGACTTACGGGAACTGTAAACGGTGTCGGCGAATCAAGTAACGTGGACATCATGTTTCGTCAATGATCGATGGAAACAAGTTGTGTGAGGTAGAGTAGGCCATAATATCTTAAGTCTAGTAATTAAGTAGGTAATTGAGCTAACTTTATTCTATACATGATTTATGCTACAAATGAAATATTTACTGAATGCATGATTATAATTATGTGTTTGACATTTGAACTTAATTTAATCATTAAAATTAAAATTAAAAGAACACAATCATAAAGTCTGAACTTTTGCTAAAATTAATATGGTGCATGAAGATTGTAGTTCGAGATCGACTGGCATTGAAGATGGATTTGCGTTATTTATATAATTTGTTGCATTCATGTTCAAGGTGTCCAAGGGCAATAACTTTGACCCTAAACTTATAATAATATTTTCGAGACAGGCAGGCAGGCAAACATGCAGGCAGGCACGCAGGCAGGCAGACAGGCTGGCAGGCAGGCAGGCAGGCAGGTAGGGCGGCAGAGGATGATACTCGTCAGCCTGGCAGAGCTCGAGTTCCTGCCGTCCGTCCGTCATTCCCTCCCTCCTTTCGTCCATCTTCGTTCGTTTCGTCGCCGCTAGCCAAGTGGTTTGTCGAGGTATGTCGGTATGCGTTACAGGAATGTTGACTTCATTAAACAGATTGCTCCTCTATTATAATTATTATTAATTTTCATCCGTAATTATTGTTTCGGTACAACAGCGTCGTAACAGAGATGAATAGTGTCGCCCTCCTTTAACATCCAGGCTTCAGACTGGCACCACCGGATGACAGATAAGTTTTCCATTGTTTATCACCATTTGGTTGCCGCCAAGGGCCGTTTTCTTTGTCCATAACGTATGAGCTTGGGCTTCGGCTTACTCTTGCGATTTAACGCATTGGCTTTATTTATAGCATCGGAACTTCGGAAGAACACGTGTTAAAGGTTTCTAAGACGAGAATTGTATTATCTATTGCTTATCGGTACCTTGGGCTTGGTGCGTAAAATTCCCCTGCCTTTGAACCCCATTCACCCTCCCTGCCATCTGCCAATGGAATTGAAATGCACAGCTCGTGGCTAAGAGACGCGGAAATGAGTTAATTTCTGCGAGCGGCCATCTGGCGAATGACGCTGTGTGAAAAGAGTGTTATACGACTCACGTGACATTCTTGTGAGTTTATGTTACTAATATTTTAATTTGTTGCTGTACGATGTTTAACGATGCAGCGTCATAAGATAGATGAGTAGCGTCGCCCTCCTTAATAGTCCAGCCTTCGGACTGGCACCACCCGATGATAGAGCAGTTTCCGTTGTTTATCACCATTTTGCGGCCGCCAATGCCCGTTCTTTTCGATCCTGTAAACGCAGTGTGATTCTAGCGATAAAACGATTTGGGTTTATTTATAGCTTCGGAAGATTGTGTATTAAAGGTGTCTAAGACGACCATTATATTATTTATTGCCTAGCCACATCGTGAACTTGTTGCGTGATTGATGCTATGGTATATAAGTAAGTAAAGTAAGTAAGTATATCTGCGCGTCACATGCGATCTCTCTAACCAATCGGTTATTTGCTTGCTTGTTTACTGTTTAACGACAACAGTGTGGTAACAAAGACCATTAGCGTCGCCCTCCTCCTTTATCCAGGCTGAGACTGGCACTGACAGAGTGCGAGCAGTGGCGGAGTTAAAGCTATCGATTAATAGGTTACCGTGTAAACACCATGCAAGACAGACGAGCAGGCAGGCAGGCAGTCAAACAGGCAGGCAGGTAGGCAGTCAAACAGGCAGGCAGGCAGGCAGGTAGGCAGTCAAACAGGCAGGCAGACTCGCCTACTGATGTTGTGTTGACTGAGCGCCTGTGAAAGAGGTCGATCCCGCAGCCGAACTTATTAGGTTGCTGTATAAATCTGTTAAAGAAAGATCGACGTCAAGATTAGATGAAGGAGGAGGGCGACGCTAATGATCTTCGTTATCACATAGTGTCGTTAAACTGAAACTACTAATACGAGGCTATATTGACGATCCTTTCATTAATTGTATTATGCCACTCTGAACAGTGAGATCTGTTCAGAATAATAACACACCTCTTCTAAGTGTAATATTTGCACTATAAGTACGAGGAAAAGAGCGCTTCTGGATTATGCAAGCCTTCTGCGTGTTGCAAAACAGCAACTAACCATTTGCCAATGATTATAATACACATCTTACCGTTCCAATCCTAGACACCATCCACCGCAGCCGTCCGACTCCGACTGTCTGACACTTCGATCTTAGCCTTAAACCGATTCTGACTTAATATTACCCGCCTATAGTTTTTCATTTGACTGATCGCTGCGACAGCGATTTATCGTATATTATTTAATTTGCGAAATGGAAACATTGAGAACTGTTGATATTCGACCAATAAGATTGCAGAAGATCAATTTTTTAATTAACTTTTGTATTTGTTAATTCTTGAATGCTGGGGTCGTCTTTAAGAAAACCTCCTTGTGACCTCCGTTGTTAATCTAGACTTCAACGGGTTTGTTTTGTATGTCTTGTGTAACGTTTTCCTTCCGAGGCTTTAATAGCGAACTGGAAGCGAAGCGACCCAGATCGTCAGAAGCATCAGTTTCCTCGCCGCCAGTTGCATATGAAATTTAATATGTAATTAGGCTATTAAAGTTTGCGTAGTTAAACAATGAACACCAATGTCATTTTAAGGTTATGTTGTGACAGTCTTTTGACAGTCTTTCGGACACTATAAATTGACTTTCACTGCAGTCCTTATGTTTTAAATTGTCGTCAACGGCCTTTGATGTCATAGGACGAGGTTAAACCTTGAAGTAAATAAATTATAAACTCTGCCACTGCTCGTACTCTGGCAGTGCCAGTTCCAAGCCTAGATGAAGAAGGAGGGTGAAACTAATGTTCTTTGTTATCACAAACTGTCGTTAAACTGAAACTACCACTAATATTGTGTATTCCATTTTTACCACGCAATAGTGAAAAGTGTCAAAAATAATAATTACACACCTCTTTTAAGTTTGATGTTCACCATATAAGAATAAGTATTTGCTACGCTCGATATATTACACATCTGTGCTGAATTTCTGTTTGCAAATAGCATTACATGTTATTTTAGAAAACTTAAAGAAGTACTGTTAATAACTTTGTAAACATATTTGAAAAGAGCTAATATAGCCAAAAAGAGCTGATATAGCCAAAAAAAGAGCTGATATAGCCAAAAAGAGCTGAAATAGCCACCAAAAAAGAAACAAAAGGAGAAAAAGGAAAAAAAAGGAAAAAGATGTTAAAAAAGAATTACAATAAAAAGAGCCAATGGGCCAAACATAACGGAGATACAATACTTTAATATGTATCAAATCAAATAATATGTATCTATCAAATATTGTTAATATTGTTAATAAGATTGAGGAGAAAACAGTTATTAACATTATACGGAAATGATCTTAATCCGTCAGAAACTTTAAATACGTCTACATCTTATCAGAAACGGAATCAAAGCCAAGAAAAGAAAAAGAAAACTGTTGATAGAAATTATATGAAAATGAACTTAAATCGTCAGAAACTTTAAATACGTCAGCATCTTATCAAAAACGGAATCAAAGACGAGAAAGGAGAAAGAACATTTGTGAGAACATTACAAGAAAATGAACGGAAATACATCAACAACTTTAAAGACGTCAACAGCCTTTGTAGCTATAGGATGTCGTTAAATATTGGATTATGTATGTATGCTCGATTGTAAGTGAATCCATTTATTGGCGATTGCTATAAATCGGTTCCAGTTGAAGATCCAAAGAGGTCAGGCAGACAGACAGTCGGACGGCTAAGGTGTGTGGATTTTAGGATTGAAGCGGCGAGGGAGGTAAGGGGAAGGGGAATTAGTAACTTCTATCTTTCGTGTGGCATGAACTGATGGCGCACCAAAACCAAGCCTTAATCAGATCAATATCCAGAATATTCAACATTCAGAATGTCACAGTCCACTCAGACTAAGAAACATTGTAGGCGCTTTTTAAAGGTATTTTATTTTCATATCTAACTTTAATCTACGATGCGGTTCGTCATCTGGTGAGTCAATAAAAAGAATATATCATCAAAGTTATGCTGAGCTGAATAGACATTCATTATTAACGGTATGAAGAAATAGAAACGAACAACAAGAACCTAATGCCTGGTACACTTCTCCATTGGTAGCCTATGATGTAATGACTTCTATTGCGCCAGGATCATAACGCTCTATCATAATTAGAACGATTGGCGTCGAGCTCCCTCATAATCAAAGCTTCGGAATGGCACTAACAGTTTGCGTTGTTTATCATCTCGCTGATGTCAACCTCACCCTATGCAACACGTTGTGTACTTAACTTGTGATTAATGCATCCACAGTTTAACGGCAGCTTATGACAACATAGGCCGTTTCCGCCGACAAAGATTATTTTTGGCATAAAAATAATATTAGAGCTCTTTTTTGTCTTGATAAACTTGCGATTGATGGATCCTCAGTTTAACGGCAGCTTATGACAACATAGGTCGTTGCCGCCGACAAAGATTATTTTTTGCATATTATAGCTCATAAACTTGCGATTGAACTCATTTGCTACTTTTATAGCTTCTTGAGTAAACGTTTTAAAGGTGTCTAAGACGACCTCGGAGCGGAGGAGACGGTGATAGAGAGAATTGGGAGACGAAGACTTGGATGGTACGGACACGTGAGACGGATGGCGGGAGATAGACTGCCCAATGCGGCGATACACGGTCACGTGGAGGGAGAGAGGAGCAGGGGAAGGCAACGGAAGACCTGGATGGACAACATCCAAGAAGACCTACAGAAGAGGGGTACATACATAACAAAGATCGGCAGCATAGTACGGAATAGAGAACACTGGAGAGGCTTCATAAGGGCCTCATCGTCGGGAAACTGACGGAAGAGAAATAAGTAGAAGAAGAAGAAGACGATCACTGCATTATCTTTTGTTTAACGACATCTTGTGGCTGCTAAAGTCTTTTACTACTCTACTAGATGTTTGCCCGTCGTAAGACGGTAAGTTTAGCGTGCTCTGGCGGGCCACTTGAAATCAGCGCTCTCCTTTTTTTTGTCTCCACTTCCTTTTCCCTCGCTCTACTTTTCCCCTCGATAGGTGTAGGTGCTTTTTAATGACGCGTGTCATCACGAAGATCATTGTCGTCGCCCTCCTTAATAATACAGGATTCAGACTGGAACCACTCGATGGTAGACATTTTAAAAGTTATTGATCAATAGCTTGTGGCCGCCAAGGGCCGTTCATGTCGACCTCACCATAAGGGATTCACGTTCAGTATATGTCTAGCGATTTAACGCATTGGATCAATTTATATTCCCGCTATAATACGTGTTGAAGGTGTCTAAGACGAGCATTGTATCATCTATTGCTTAGCGATATCCTGAGATTGACGCCCGATGGATGATCATAATATATTCGTGCATTTATTAGGCGCCACTGTACAATGACCAAGCATCAATCGATGGCGCTGAATGACGGACTTGCTCAATGTCCCTACACAGTAACCGTCACATGGGATGAGGTTCGAACTCATTCTCTCCACATTGCAAGGCGAGTGCTTTAACCAATCTGCCACAGTGTCTCACGAAGTAGTAGCAGTGGTAGTAGTAATAAATTGTAATATTGGTAGTAGAAGTAGTTGTGGTATTTATTAAACGCCACTGTTATAGCTGATCAATTGTGAGTGAAGGACTTGCTCAAGTTCCAGAAACGATAACTGTGTCAGTGGATGAGGCTACAGACGTTAGATGTGACATCTTCAGCTCTGTTAGATACCACAGAGAAATATTTGCAAATGGACGGAAGACGTGCTAGGCAAAA
This sequence comes from Aporrectodea caliginosa, assembly GCA_020284085.1. Classification (NCBI taxonomy): domain Eukaryota; kingdom Metazoa; phylum Annelida; class Clitellata; order Crassiclitellata; family Lumbricidae; genus Aporrectodea; species Aporrectodea caliginosa. Next base: position 8,698 of record JACEVL010001730.1, read on the forward strand.
GTTTTGAAAGTTACTTACGGGCATGTCTAGAGATGTAGTTGGCCAGAGTTCAATGTTTTACTAACAGTACTATGAGACTGAATTTGACAAAACTCCGTTGCTCAACAGGATGCCAATGCATAGAACTACGTATTGGGGACATAGGGCTAAAGACGAATTAACGCCCTTCATGTTCCCAGTGTCAGTTTACTCATTATAATAATAGCTGTGTTGGCAAGGGGCGCAAGTGGAGCGAACATTTCAAAGAAATATCTGTCATTGAGGGGATTTTAACTCCCGACCTCTTGGTTGACAATAAAACATTCTAACCACTACACCATAGCTCACCCAGTAATGAATGTATAACCGATGTTCACACCTTTTCTACATGATACAGACAACAATTCGATAGACGAACTAACATGGATTGATACATGTGGTTTGGTTTTATTACTGTATAGGAGTGGCTACTGTGTTGCATGGTGCTGCATTACTGTGTTGCAGTAAGAGTTCTATGATTATAATTTGAATCTATTGAGGCTAAACTTTAAACAATTATGTTACATGTATGCTTTGTTGGTTGGTGGGGTTTTGGTTATAGTGTGTTAGATACATGAAATGTTTGAAAGAGTACTTCGTAATTGTCTTTTGTGGAACAATTGCTGCATAATAATATTGTTTAATTTGCATAAATTCTATTTGTTAGGATATAGAAATCATAGACAATGAGATGAACTACTTTATATTGAAAAATATTGAATATTAGTGAAATTATAAAGCTTCGTTTGACACCCTTAATGGTGTCGTTCGGATGCTATAAGTTTCTGGTACTGATTGTATTGTATATTTCCGTATTGTCGTCAACGGCCTTTGATGTCATAAGACGACGTTAAACTGTAGGTAAATAAATAATGATGTCCTCCTTCGCATATGGCGATAAAACTTCACTGACAAATTTATAATTTATATCGTAAACGGTTTAAAGGTGTCTAAAGAGAGCATGAAATTGCAAAGCGTGCAACGCCATCTAACGACATCCTCAGCCCCTTATGTCGACCTGAACTCACGTCACAAGATTCTTGGACAACACATTGATAGAATGTTCAGCATTTGACGACAGGGTTTTATTATTTATGTCTTGGGATAATTTATTTAGCGCCACTCCTAATAATCATTGCACAGTTGTGTTTTCACCTGGCGATAAAATGTATCTGACGAAATTATAATTTCTATCGAGAACGTCAGATGCAAACACAGCCGTGCAATGCGCTAAAAACAGCGAATTTAAATTAAATGCTTCATAATTATAAAGGAGGCTGCTTCGTAGCGAGCCACATCCATGCTTCTATGTGATCTGATCACACTTATCGCGGTTGACTAGAGTCCAATGTTTTATAAGAATAACTCACAGGGGTTTAACGAATTAGTTCCCTTTATCTTCCCATAACAGTGTGCTCACTATAACTTCGTTGGCTGGGGGGCGCAAGTGGGACAGAAATTTGGAAATTTCTGCCATGGCGGGGTTTTGAACCCTCAACCTTTCGGTTCACAGTGCCTCTGACAGCTACACTATAGCGCACCCAAATACAAGGTATAACGCAGGTTCACACCGTTTAGTTGCTGTTTATCTACAATGTGTAATAACAAAGATGATTAGAGTTGCTCTTCTCCTTTCATCAGGCTTCAGACTGGCACAACCACACGTAAGGTAGTTGCGGAGTTTAAATGGTTGCATTATTGTTTAGCTGAACCTTGAGGAATGCAAGGCAGTTTAAGTTAATCTCACACTACAATCAGTATGCTGACGATCTGCCGATAAAACATAATTTTTTTGCTTATCCGTTGGACTAATAATTGCGTTGGCTAGGGGGCGCAAGTGGAGCATAAATTTGGAAATTTCTGCCATGGCGGGGTTTTGAACACCTGAACTTTCGGGTGAAAGTGCAGCGCTCTAACAGCTACAATATGCTAACATGGCGAACCCAAATACAAGGAATAACTCAGGTTCACACCGGTTAGTTGCTGCTTCTCGACACTGTGTCTTAACAAAGATGACTAAAGTCGCCCTTCTCCTTTCTCAAGGCTTCGGACTGGCACAACCGTACGTACGGTAGTGGCGGAGTTTAAATGGCTTGCATCGTGGTTTAGTTCAACCTTGCGGATTCAAATGCCGTTTACGTCAATCCCATATTACACAACATGTTGTATCCACCTGCTAGAAATCAAGCGATGAAACGTAATTGAACAATTTATAAGGTCCTTCAAAGTCGTTTTAAAGGTTTCTAAAAATATAAATAAATTGTCCAGCAATAAACGACATCTAGCGACTTCCTGAGTCGTTGATGTCGACCCTAACTTACCCCACTAGATTCTCTGACACGACACTAATTAAATGTTAACCCTCGGGCTACCAAGAAGGGGGTGGTTGCCACCCCCCTACGTTTTTATGCATAATTTTTTTCCCATATGGAATATAATTTTTGCATTTTAGGTAGCTGTAGCAGATTCATTGGCGCAAATTTTGAGGTAAACATCGTGGTGGTAGCCCACGCCATTCAAAAGTTATACCTGATATACCAGAGGCACCGGGGGTGGATACCACCACCCCTTAGTTTTCGACTATAGCTTATTGACTATTCTTCCTAGAAGAGAAACAATTACACCATTCTTTAGAGGAAATGCAGGGCTTCATTTGCATACCTACATCTTTGTCTTATGAAAACCGTAAGTGATCAAAATAAATAATAATACGCGTAATATGTATGAAAAATAGCTGAATGGAAGCACTCCCCCCTTAGTTTTTTGTCTGTAGCGTATTCATTTGTATTCATGGAAGAGAAAGAAAGATGCCATTCTTTAGAGGGAATGTAGGGCTTCATTTGCGTACCTACATCTTTGTATTTTGAATACCGGAAGTGATCAAAATAAATAATAAATCTGTGTGAAAATGGCTGAATACAGCATTACAACGTAAACCGATATATATGTATGGATATATATGTATTGATGTACATTTATACTATATAAACATGTGTAGGGATGATTGTGTGTATCTTTTATACATAGATTAGTTTCAAAACACACATAATCTAATATTTGTTTATCCAAAAAGTACAAAATGTACGCAATAACATAAAATATTGCTAATTAATGGGTTCCGTTGTTAAAAGTGATGTAATTTCGAGGTGCATTCACATAATGTACAACTAAATATACCATTCTGTGCAGAAATGAATGCTGAATTCATTGCTATATTACAAATTATGATATGTGAAACCAAACACGAAATCCAGCAGGGGTGGTAACCACCACCCCTCTTGGTAGCCAATGTTACAAAAAACCTCGGTAGCCTGAGGGTTAAAGGTGTCTAAGGCTAGCACTATAATCATTCATTGTTTAGTGACGTCTTGTGGTCACGAAGGCCAACGTCGACCATTAACTTAGATTCCAATTAAAACCATTTCCATCTGTAGATTACTTCCGGTTTAACGACGCTCCGTCTTTAGATAATCAGCGTCGCAGCTCTATCTTTTGGTTTCTTCCAGATTAATTTCTGCTGCTTTCAGATGCCTTTTCAGTCTTGGCATTTCTATTTAAAGTGCACTGTCAAACAGTCTTCATCCTAGAAAGTGATTAATGTTGGAATAGACACCATTTACTCTTCTTCAGTGGTAGACTATTACCTGAACAACCTACTTCTTTGATGCACTCAAGCATCGCCCTCTAATTTTCTTTTTGCAATCGTGTAGAACGTTCAGACGAAAGTTACGAAATAAAGTAATTTGAAGTGTTACTGTTATTAGGTAATAATGACCGTAGGCCTACTGACCGGAGCGCGTTAGAAGGTTTAAAAAGTAATTAGCAGAGAATTTTAGCTTTAGGTAAATTTATACAGTACATGAAAGCTGTGCTTAGGCAAAACATTTTAGTTGTCATATGCTATTATTAACCTTCGCCACATGTTTGGGGGTCAAAATTACCCCCAGGGGTATATTTTCATCTGTAACTTTCTAAAATGTGGGCACCAAAAAGTTTCCTTTGGTGACTTTTCCTATAAATTCCTCCTTGTCAAAATGGTATAAGTGACGTCATACGTTGACGCTTAGTTCTGACGCTGTGACGTCATTTTGGTGAGGTCTTAGAGTGAAATTCATGTCCATATCGTTAGTGTCCATACAATGAGGTGTATCTCTGCTTCTACGCAAGGTATCTTGAAGATTATTTTTTGTGTCTAATGTTTTAGGGGTCAGGGAATTCACTCCAGCTACTGACAAATGCGTGACCTTGACGGAAGACCTTGAAATTCAAGGTCACATGATTTTTTACATGACCATACCTATCTATACTATTATACCTGTTAGAACAACGAAGTTTTTTGGTTCCTATGGTTATTTGGTACAAGGATCTCAACAAAATATAAACAAAACACAACTGGAATATGTTATGTTACATCTTATGTTATATCGTTTCACTTCTCATAATTTGTTTATGACTTGTTGCCAGTGTATCTAACTACATTCGGTACAGGTAAATGATTGTGTGGAATGGTTACCACAAACAAATTGACCACACGTGCTGCATCTGTGCTTCGTCTTGGTGTCATTCTTTCGATCGCACATGTGACATCGTCCTCTCTGAGGAGTGATGACTGTGTCGTTCTGTGTTGTCGTAGGAACAGGCAGATTCACGTATTCCAAAGCCCGCTTTGTCGATTTTCTGCCGCTTGCGCAGGGCGTGCTTCTTCTGCTGTCGATCCATGGAAGACACATACTTTTCCCCATTTCCAATATGAATGCTCTCCTTCTGTCCTTCTGATTAGTGTTTGCAGAATCCACCCATTCAGGATGTTGATGAAACCAAATCACGGATGCGTTATGTGCAGCTATATCCAGAAGGGTGAAGAAAAGTGTCAAGGGCCATAGTCTGGTAGAACGTTTCACTGTATATTGTCTGCACATTTTGTCCAAAGTGTCAACTGCACCTTTAGTGCTATTGTAGGTAAGGATGACCTCTGGTTTCTTGTGACATTCGGACGAGATCACATTGTCGTGATGAGCAGTTGACAATAAGGTGACAGCCTTATTTTTCTTTGGCACGTATGACACTATTGTCATCTTACCGGAAAATCCAAACACTGATGACAACAATTCTCGTTTAGCATTTGGTAGCATTTCTCTAGGTATGCATCCTTTCAACTTTCTCAATGTTCCGACTAGGGTCAGAGAATTATCTAACAGATGTTGAGTTAGAGTAACATCGGTGAAGAAGTTGTCCGTTGTCACATTCCGTCCTGAGCCATACAAATGGGTGCACAAATCTTTTACAACTCTCACAGAGCAGAGATACACCTGATGATGGTATGGTCACGTAAAAAAGCATGTGACCTTGAATTTCAAGGTCATCCGTGAAGGTCACGCATTTGGCAGTAGCTGCAATAAATTCCCTGACCCATAAAACATTAAAAACGAAACAAAAATTATCAAATTCCATGCCCAGGAACAGGTATACCTTGGGGGTCATTTGGACCCCCAAGCATAGAAGACGTAGTTTTTTTTCTCGCATATGGCGAAGGTTAATTTGAAAATAATAAATTTCTGCTGAAACTCTGCAAAACATTTTTGTCTTGTTGGTGTTACCCCTCTGATGGTGTCAGCTGGTGCGGCCCGCAACCCTCTAGTGACGCCACTCCTTCATCCACGGTTCAGACTGGCACCACTCTGTCACCAGAGTATATACTGAGGACATAGAAGCATACGTCCACTGCCGTGCCATTGATGCCCTTTCTGATTGGATGGCCTCAAATCGCTTGCTTTTAAACCCATCCAATATAGGCAGGAAGCCAGTGCAACACATAACACATAATTATTATGTGTGTAGAGTTGCACTGGCTTCCTGCCTCGCAACGCATCTCTGTAGAATAGCAACACTTGTCTGGTGGTGTCTCACTGGTAGTGCTCCGTCCTACTTATCTTATCTCTGTCGCCCGGTTTCCGACTTAGCCGCCCGTCGAGTTCTGAGCTGTTCGGCTAAGGGGAAGCTGTTGGCCCCTTCACTTGGAATGGGTTCCCGCTTGCGTTAGGCATACTGCCCCGCAATAATTTGCCTGCTTTCTACCAATTGCAAAAGTCATTTCTCTTTGGCCGTGGCTGGACTGGGAGCGCCTCTGAGTAGGCTTCTTGAAGAGATGCTATATAAATTTCCGGAAAGAATGAATGAGGATATGGCAATGGCCGATAGTCTCTTTCGTGCATACGTAATTTTACGATAGCTGCATCTCAGCGTAGATTATCAGCGTCGCCCTCCTCCTTTATTCCAGCCTTCGGACTGGCACCAACAGATGGCAGTTTTTTCCGTTTTTTATCGTCATTTTTTGGCCGCCAAGCACCGTTAACGTCGACCTTCCCGACGAGTATTATAATCGAAATTCTGCAACATTCTACCGATTAAACGAAATTGCAGTAGTTATAGCATTGTATGAATACGTGTTAAAGGTGTCTAAGACGAGCACTGTGTGATCTATTGTCTAGCGACATCATTGTGGTCGTTGTATCTCCAGCCTCCACAGTCCGTCCGCTGTCTCTCCCCAACTATGCGTCGTCATGAACGTTTATCGCTGAACCCTTCGGCGGACAGGCGATGCATTAATGGCGAAAAATTACTTAACTGAAGATTTCTTAGCCGACGACAATGAATACACATACATAATTATAATCATAATTACATACTGTATACATACACACATATATACACAGATACGTATGACTAGATATTCATACATACATGTACGTTCAAACACATAAACGAAGGTACATAAAATCGTATACATGTCCTTAACTCACGATTATTCAGCGACATCGATTGATGCTTCATCATTAGATTGTGGCGATTGAATGGGGCTGAAAAATATCGGAGCATTTACGGATCATTACTTTGCATTCCATCGCATTACACGTACATTACATTACAGTCGTCATCCCTGTCTAATGGGATTTCGACCTATGAGATTTCCCCTATGGCATTTTAATTATTATAGACTATGGCTTCAACCACGGATTCGCATCAAACTTGTGCATAAGTAGGCCTAATTATATCTGATAAGATTGCATCTTCTTACGTAACAGAGGTGTAATGGTAGATGGTCGGGTTGAGATTACCATGAGGTGCAACGGGTGCACGGGAACCGCCAACGAGGTCCGTTACCTGGAACACGTCCATGCGATCGCTAGTGTGGAGACTCTGCTTCGTGGGGACATCGACTCGCCCTCATAATTATCGCCCGATTAAAAGCGATCGACCCTGTTAGGTCAAAGGTTGTTGTATATTCGTTTAATGACATTCATTTATATTATCGCGTACATTTTTTTTCTTGAGTTGATTTTTGAATGGTATTTAGAATGGATTCGGAATGGTTCTTAAATGGTTTTTAAGATGCATCTATAGTAGACTATTTGGACTGGATCTAGGAATAATTTCTGGCTAAGAAAATCAAGATAGGACGGGAAGCTACGATTCGATCTGAGCTTCTTGCGGTCGGCTCCTGCGACCTCCATCTCCTAAGGCGACTTTTGGAAGGATTTTAGAACCCTATCAGAAGAGAAATACCATCAGTATCAAAACAATGGATTCTCGGTTGATATTCCAGCACGTTAGCCAATAGACCATAACGCATCCCGGTGGCTGGTTACATTGAAGAGCGGATATTAATAAGTAAGTAAGTACGCCACACAAATCTGCTTTGGACTCCAGGGCCGTTGACTTCGACCTCATTTTACATTTAACGTATCGGACAAAAGGCAGAATCTATCGATAGAGGTGCAACTGACGAATTTATACGGTTAGTCGAGGGCGTATTAAATGTGTCTAAGGAGATCATTACATTATCATGCCTTTCTAACATGCCCATAAAAATCCAATGGCACCCAACAGGTTTGCTTCGAAGGACTGTTGCCATTGTTTACTTAAGAGTTGTGGATTCCAGGGCCTCACATTATGTTTAACCTGTATTTTGCCAACGTTCCGTTGTTGGAACATAATGTGTAATGTTAAAAACAATAATTCAATTTGCAAGTGAAATAGTAGTAGTAGTTTCAGTTTAACGACACGGTGTGATAACAGAGATCATTAGTTTCGCCCTCCTACTTTATCCAGGCTTAGGACTGGCACTGTCAGAGTACGAACATTGGCCGAGTTCATGCGATAAAGCGCTTTTTCACAATTGATAGAGTCTGAAGGAAGTGCGTTGAAGCTGTTTCGCATTAATTGTTAGCCAACTAGTTTTGAATTTATTAGCAATGTATTACGATCCAACGGCACTAAATTATTTGATATAAGATAATTTTAAATAGAAGTCAAATTGATGGCAATAACCCTTGCTTCAGTAGAAGTTTGATTGATGAAACTAATTCTTGCCTAAATAGAAGACGGATTGAAGAAGAAATAATTCTTGCTTAAATAGAAGATGGATTGATGAAAAATACTTATTGCGTAAGTAGAAGTTGGATTGATGGCAGTTATCCTGGACAATGGTCTTGAAATGCCATGTATACAACATTAGTTAGAAAGCAAAAACTTAATTACTCTGTTTAGTCCGATAATTTTTGCTGTACTCACCTTGGATCGGCGTAAATGCTGCCAGGAGAGTTGACCTCACTTTGCATTTAATCTACTTCAAATTAAACAGATAGAACTAAGGGAGACGGATCTATAATTGAGGCGTTTATTTAACGACGCCGTCATATCGACGATGATAGGCGTTTTTTGATCTACAGACGAATTCATACGGACCATCAAACGCGTATTAAAGGTGTCTAAGGGCTTTTCATTATCAATGGTTTAGAGCCATCTAGCGACCTCCGGGGCCGCTCAAGTCGACTTTATCTATTGAGAGATTTCTGCAGATTAGAGATGTTTATTGCCTTTGTGAGGTGCTATTATAGAGGCCCAACCATGCATACATAATACAACACAATGTCATATTTCACACACACTTAAACATAGACATATGTTCATACACTCATGCATACATGCACACATACATACATCCATACTCTTATATGCAAATACATACATACATACATGCATACATACATACATACATACATACATACATACATACATACATACATACATACATACATACATACATACATACATACATACATACATACATACATACATACATACATACATACATACATACATACATACATACATAATTGTATTTGTAATTGTAATCGAACATTTATATAGCGCCGCTCAGAAATCAGCAACGCTCTTGACCTACGTCAGTGCCTGAATTAGGAAACAAAAAGTCTTAAGACGTCTACGGAACTGGGAAGGAGAGAGGGCTAGTAACTCAAAACGAAGAGACTGGGGAAGAGAGTTCCAAGCTGATGGGCCAACACAGGCAAAGCACCTGGAGTGGGCCGTAGCAGAGCGCATGCGATGGACAACCATAAGGCCACGGGTCGAAGATCGTAAAGAGGCATACATACATACATACATACATACATACATACATACATACATACATACATGTGGGGCGCGGTGGTGTAGGGGTTTGTTCGGTGCCTTGCAGCTGGAGGGTTGCGGGTTCGAATCCACCTGAAGCCGTCGCGTAGGGACCCTGGGCAAGTCCTTCACTCGCAATTGCACATGCGCTTCGGCGTGAAACTCCGATTCAGTGTCTGCGCTGTAGTCCGGAGCGCCTCTGAGTAGAAATCTTGTATCATATCTTGTAATATTGCAATGGATTCAGCATTCATTTCTGAAAAAAATGGTATGTTTAGTTGTACATTATGTGAATGCATCTCGAAATCACATCATTTTTAACAACGGAACCGATAATTAGCGATATTTTCTATTATTGCGTACATTTTTTACTTTTTGGATAAACAAATATAAGATTATATGTGTTTTGAAACTGATCTATGTATCCAAGAACATTTTAAAGATAATGATGCTTCATTTGTAACAATAACCAACAAACTAGTCCATAGTCTGTATTATATACAGCGAAATTGTAATGTTGCATTCAGCCATTTTCACTCACTTATAAACTTCAGACTCCACCGCTACACTCATCCACTCTTTTATCACAGTTCGACTTGATTACTGTTGCTCACTCTATGTTGGTCTCCCAGCTGGTCGGTTGGGGTGCCTGAACCGGGTCCTGCGCTCTGCCGCACGCCTTTGCGGACGTATTCCAAAATTTGGCCACGTCTCAGGTTATAATTATGCTGGATGTGCTTCATTGGCTCCCTCTACTGCAGCGGATCTCGTATCGGATCATCGCTTTGGTCTGGCGGTCCTTGCTGGGCCTAGCCCCTGCCTATCTACGCGACCTCTGCTGCCCGACCTTGAGTGCTCCGGGTCGTCGCTCTCTCCGCTCTACTGAGCGGGGCGTGCTCATGGTCCCTTTGCCCGCACAGCTACTAAGCAGAATCGGGCCTTCTCAGTGGTTGGCCCATCCCTCTGGAACGGGCTCCCTTTGACGCTGCGCTTGCATCCCAGAATCCACTCTGAATCTTTCTATACTTGCCTAAAACCTGTCCATTTCAGTCGTGCTGGGGTCGGGAGCGCTTCTGAGTAGTAACCCTGAAGGGGCGCTATATAAAACATCGTAATGAATGAATGAATATAACGCGTATTATTATTTATTTTTTATCACTTCCGGTGTTCAAAAGACAAAAAAGTAAGCAAGCTAATGAAGCCCAGCATTCCCTCTATCAAATAGTATTTTTGTTTCTCTTCTACGAAGAAAACTAAATAAGCTATGGTCGAAAAACTAAGGGGGTATCCACCCACCCTCTGGTACCTCGGCTATATCGGGTATAACTTTTGAACGGCGTGAGGTACCATCATGATGTTTACCTCAAAATGTGCGCCAATGAATCTGCTACAGCTACATGAAACGTAAAAATTATATTCCGTAAGAAGAAAAAAATTATGCATAGAAACGTAGAGGCGGGTGGTAACCACCGCCCCCCCCTAGGTAGTGCGAGGGCTAAGACATAACTCTTTCAAATATTGCTTCCACACCATACACTGCATATCTGTCTAATTGCACTGATCTTCTGTTTAATTATTAGCCAGAGTACGGTTTGGTTTTGTTACGCCATCTGTCGTCTTAATGCATTGTGCATTAGACAACGGCGCCATAGAAGTTTTTAATTTAATAGCAGTAATAATCAACAACCTCGATCGTGGTATGATTATTTGTTTTGTATTAAGTAGAAAATAGAAAGTCATTTCGTAATTTCTGTACCGTGTCGTAATAATGATGATTGGCGTCCTCCTCCTCATTTATCAAGGCTTCGGACTGGCACTACCCGATGGTAGGCAGTTTTCCGTTTTACATCTTGCAGCGGCCAAGGCCGTCAACGTCGACCAGTGCTTATGAGAAAGCTACCTAGCGATCAAACGCATTTGCCGAATTTATAGCGTCTGTAAAACTCAGTTTTTAAGGTGTCTAAGTAGACCACGGTATAAATTAGTTGTTAAGCGACAGCTTATGGCCTCTAAGAACTGTTATCGTCTTACTTACTCTTTGGGTCTGTTTTCTGTCTCAGTGGCAATTGGATGGATGGATCCAAAGTTAAACGACAACAAAGACCGTTGCCGTCGACAGAAATTGTTTTGGCATATTACAGCTCTTTATTCAGTGGCAAAAGTAGTAGTAGTAGTTTCAGTTTAGCGACACTGTGTGATAACAAAGATCATTAGCGTCGTAATGAGGGTGATTGACGTCGTCCTCCTCTGTTATTAAGGATTCGGACTGGTACTACCCGATGGTAGGCAGTTTTCCGTTGTTTATCAACATTTTGTAATTCGCCATCAACGTCGACCAAAGCATATGAGAAACTCAGCGATTATCTAGTGATAAAATTCATTTTGCCGATTTATAGCGTCTGTAGGATAGTTTTAAAGGTGTCTGAGACGACAACGGTATAAACTGATTGTTAAGTAACGGCTTGTGGCTACGTAGAACCGTTAACGTCATATTTGCTGTTTGAGGATGTTTGGCTGATCCACTGGTAATTTCTTGTTTACTGTTTAACGACCACTGTGTGGTAACAAAGACCATTAGCGTCGCCCTCCTCCTTAGTCCAAACCACAGGGCATCAACCGATGACGCACCAAAACCAAGTCACAATCAGGTCAACATCCTGGAGATGATGACTGTACGAACAGAAGATCAGTCTGCTAAAACAGATTGGCAGCCTATGGTGGAAATGCAATTTGATATTGAGCTGTTAAAACTGACCAAAATAATTTCTGCCGACATCAACGACCTCTGTTGTTAGAAGATGTCGTTAAACTCTGTTAAACCCAATCGTAATTTAAAAAGTCTTAAGTTGACAATAAAATGAGATATGAGACTGAGCAGAGACTGAGCAGAACAGATAGATATAGAGAGCCAGTTGTAACTTGATAGTCCAGCACGCTAATCACTAGACAATCGGACATCCCCGTTTTAACACAACCTGGAGATATATACCATACCAGCATATGAAAAACAATACGATGTCATTTAAAAGTGTTGCTGACAAGCAGAATAATGGGTTGGTTAGGTGTTGTGTAGCGACACTGTGTCGTAACAAAGATGAATAGCGTCGCCCTCCTCCTTTCTTTAGGATTCGGACTGGCACGACTACAATTCAGGTAGTGGCGGAGTTTACACGGCTTTTATCGCTGTTTAGTTGAAGCTTTCCGGATTAAAAGGCTATTGACTTCCACCACACATTACATTCAATCTCTCTGACCAAGGCTAGCCTACAGTATACTACAGATAATAACAAAATTTACTTATTTATAAGGTTTATAGATGGCGTTTTAAGGGTGTGTATGGAGAGAAATAAATTGTCCAGCGTTTATCGCCAGCTATCGACTACCAGAGGTCTTTATGTCGATCCTAACTAACCTCACAAGAATCACGGACACGATACTGATTAAATGTCCTGCATTTGACGAAGGGTTTTGTCATTTTTACATACGGTTATTCAGGTAGCGCCAGCCAGCGCCAGTTCAATCAATCTGCGGTATTCATAGCGATTATAAATGCCTCTACGAACGGAAATTTGATGAGTAGCAAAGAGGCGGATTTTGTTATTGTTTGCTTAGGGTAATTTAGATGGCGCCAGTCCGTACAATCATAGGCGCTCTCTGCGGTATCCACAGAAAAAGCCTAAGAAAAACTGTGATACCATGAGTAGCAAAGCGAGGGATTTTAACCCTATCGGTTGAAATTCCAGCACATCAAACATTACACCATAGCGCACCCCAGTTACAACGTAAAACAGAGGTCAACACCTTTTGAACTTTCCCATAAAAATACAATGGCACCCAAATGGGTTGTTGACAATGTACAATGAAGTTTTATCATTGTGTAACTGAGCCTTTCGTATTACAAGGTCCTTGACGTCGACCTCACTTAACATTTATACCAGACACGAATATATATACCGATATAACGCCACTGTCAGTTTTATAGGACCGATTATAAACGTATTAAAGGTGTCTAAGTAGTCCGTTGCATTATCAAGGATTTTACGGCATCTAGTATCCAGTAGGTGTGCTTCTAGTTCCAGTGCAGAGCCAGTCCTTCCCATCTTATTCGATCGCAATCGACATAACTATTATAATAGAGTTACGATTAAACTTTATGATCGAGTTATATCCTTGAGACTTTGTATTTAGTATTCTTTTATTTGAACCGCAGCCAACATTACAAACATCTGTCTGTTTCAACTTCCTTCGTTGAACTTCCTTTTCATCCGTTTTAAATTATCCGTTCTCTATGACCTGAATGGATGCGGCATCGTTCATTACTAACTTCTCGTTTCCTTCCTTCTGTCTCAAGACCTTGCAGGTCAAATATTTATAAAATCATTATTAATTCAACGTATCGCTGTTATTTACTAATTCAATTTCGCATCTATTAACCAAACGATCATTAATTAGTTCTCTATGAACATTAGTACACGTACATGTATTAAACAACACACTAGGTAATTATTGCTTTCTCTACAAAGACGAATAAGTTCCCTTGATCTTCCCACTGATAATGCACTCACTATATATGTGCGATGGCTTGGGGGCGCAAGTGGAACGGATCATTCTGCAATAATGGAGGGTTTCAATTCCCAATCTCTCGGTTGATATTTAAGCACTCTAACCACTGCACCATTGCACACCACGCATACCGTGGAGATTCATATCTCTTCCAGCATATCCATAAACATTTAATGGCCCCCAAATGAATGTCTGCCTGACAACGTAGAATGATTAACTGCAAATGTTGTTGATATTATTCAGGCAATGGATGGGTGGATCCACAGTTTAACGGCAGCTTATGACATCATAGGCCGTTGCCGCCGACAAAGATTTGTTTTGGCATATTACAGCTCATGGCAATGAAATACCACTGACGACTTTATAAGATACATGGAAGTCGTTTTACAGGTGTTTAAAGAGAGCACTGAATTGTTCAGCGTTTAACACCATCTAGCGACCTCCTGAGACGCTGACGTCGACCAAAACTTATCTCAAAAGATTCTCGGACACGATACTGATAGACGACATTTGACGACTGGCTTTTATTATTTATTTCTTAAGGTAATTTATTTAGCACCCTTCCTATATGGGGGGGCCCGTGGCGCTTTGGATAACAGCTGGCACAGAGACCGAGAGGTACCGAGTTCGAGCCCCCGTTGGGCGGATTTGCTTTGTAGGCTGCTATTAGCGCCGTTGTATTACATGGCTGTCTGTTCTGTTAGTAGTTAAGATTTCAATTGCATAACATGTAAATGTACAGCGCAGTGCGTTTGTCAGGCGCTTAATAAAGAAAAGATTATTATTATTATTATTATAATCAGAGGCACTCTCTTAGGTAACCAAAACGATTTTAAAACTCTTTAAGAACACTTCATCAGTGGTATAACAGGATTTTAATACCCCATACAAATCCGATGGCATCCAAGTGTGTTGTTAGGGAAGATAGTATCCATGTTTTACTTAAATCTGGACGTTGACGTCGATTTTACTTCACTTTGTATAATTAATATAGTTAGTAATTTATCGACGAAACGAAACTTGAGAATTTGTTTGGTTAACGAAAGGCGTATTAAAGGTGTCTAAAAGAGAACATTATATTCACACGATTTTGACGCCATCTAGCGACCTGCTGAGCGGTTGGGATCGAACTTATCTATCCAGAGTTTTATGCGGATTAGAGATGGTCATTGCCTTTGTGAGTTTCCAAAGTGGCGCTGAATAAATGGCAGATAAATTTATTTACTGAAGATTTCTAATCCGAAGACAATGGAGATATGCTTGCGCACATGAGCTTATATATTATATACCATTTCAAATACATGCAAACCTACATACATATGCAAATACATGCATACATGCACACATGTATACATAAAAAATACATACATACATACATACATATGTAGTGTAGTATGTAGGTGTGTAGTATCAGCCTAGTGTGTGTGCAGTGACAGCGGTTGGCAAGCAGAGTTGGTAGCCTGAGTGGTGTGTGCCGGCAAGGGGTTATCTTGCCGGGGTATAAAACCAGTGTTTTGCGGAGCTGAGGTAGCGATCGGTTGAATATACGAGAGTGTGTGGCTGCTGCTCACCTAGCATTGTGTAATCTGTAGCTTAGTGTATTATGATTAATAAAGGTAAACGTTCTATGCACAGTGTTGAGTTGTATTAGGTAGCGTTAAGTCTAGAACATCCGACAATAGAGACGCTACAACTGGTGGACAACCGGGGTATCAGTGCAGATACACCTCTCCGCATCTGTATGCTTCTGGACAGCAGCAA
>JACEVL010001731.1:0-24384 GCA_020284085.1 Aporrectodea caliginosa
AACGACAAAAATAAACTGAACTTCTAGTTAAATCAGAAATAAGTTAAATGGTAGACGGTAAGCAGTTGTTATGTCCGAAGGGGAGATGGCAATTCCCAGTTTGACATTACAGAGGTCTAGGATGTCCGTTAGTAGTTCAGGTTTGGTTAGTTGGTCGGGTGCATTCTGTGAAGCGGTGGACCAGACGTTTGAGGGTAGAACGTGGATTAACAACTTGGTGAGTCAAGCTGATTTTCTAGGCTATCTACACGCAAGTTTAGGCCCTCGTTTCCCTCCTTAAGTTTCGCTTTGAATGAGAGGTGCTGTTGCATCGGCCACCTGTTGAGTCACTTGTTGGGTTGCGAAATTCTCCAAGCTTTGTTGAACCGTTGCAATGAATTTAGCCGACAGTTTCTCGAACATTACTTCAATGGTTGAATCTAAATCCGTTCTGATGCATGTTCGAATCGCGTCAGCGACACGTTCCTCACTCACCAAGTCCACGAAATCGTCAACCCTCGAAGCTTTTCTCGCCATTCCATCAAATTACCGTTTGGGTAAGAATTTGCTTGTATTAGACATCGCAGATTTATTTCAACGAACAGTTTTAAGTTATTAAATCACTGATTGGTAATCCTCCGAAGTCCGGTCCCAAATTATTTCACAGCATTTTTCTCACCGTCACTTTACAAACCGTTTCTCGACTACTAAATATTGTAATTGGCGCACAGCATGTGCAAATAACTGCCGAAAACGTTCCGTTTGTGACTGTTGCGCCATTGAAAGGCAGCCAAGTAGCTGGAAAAGAGACCGCAACTTGTACCACTCTGATACCGGAGTTTACGTTTTGCTTGCATCCACAGTCCTTCAATCGTTTCTGTGTGAATGTCCCGGTGTACTGAATCAACAAACTCACGAGCGTGCACAACGAATGCGTGATCATATACCCCGTTGTTAAGCTGCGAGACATTCTGATAGCCTCGCCAAGCGTCTGTGATGACTGTTTTCCCTGGCAGCACATGATTATGAAGCGTGCGTGGCGCCCTCTACCGAACGCGCGCACTGTCGGGGAAATTCCTCTGTCTGAGTATCAAGATAAAGCTTCGGGTTCGAATCCACCACGGGCCTGTCTAACCTTAATTCACCAGGATGTTTCAAACTTAATAAAGTTTGAGCCGCAGATATGTCCCTTGCTACTCGGTGTGAGGCTGTAGTGACGTCACTAGCGGGGTTCTCCTTTCCCACGACAGTTTGATTCTTGACTATCTGACCAGGCCATTCCACCCTCTTTTCCTCATTATCAATTTCTTGTTTTTGTTGTTGTAGTAACTGACTTAAAAGATTCTCTACTCCTTGCTGGCGCTCTAGAAATTGTCCAAGAAGTTCTTCAACTCCTTTCTGGCGCTGCAGAAATTCGCACTGACTGTTTGTCAATTGTCGCAGAGCTTCATTATTTCTTTCTAGTGAATCTAGGAAGTGTGCATTTGTTTGACCTTGACTTCCGTGATTAGATTCTAATTCTACGGTTACGTCATCACTCACACTTGCAGTTTGTAATTCAGACATTTTCTCTAGGAATTAAACGTGATTTTTATTGTCAAAAATACTTGTTCTAATCAACATACAACTTAGGTAGTTCGAATTACGAAATGTCTCAAAAATAGCTCCCTGAGCTAACGAAATACAAGTCTTGTTGCTTACTAATACGCAACTCAGATGGCTCACTTGCCTGACGAACTATCACTCGAATAGTGATTCGATTATACAAATAAACTATCAGCTTCAATTGGTTATAAACTTGTCAGTTAACATGTACGATCAAGTTTTTAAGCCTGGAGATTATCAGTTCAAGATTAAAAGAACAAATTATACTCCCTGCAGAAGATTTGAGATTTCCCACAGACACAAAGCCTGATTCCAACAGATTAATCGATGACCAATATTTCCCAAGGCTTTCCCCGTCCACTTCGGATCATCAAAAAACGAAGAAGAAGGAAAATCACTTCAATTCGATATAAAGACGGGTCCAAAGACCACCAAACTTAGACCGGAGATCAAGCTTCCGTTTTCCCACAAAATTAACGAAGTTTCCCTGCCAGACCGCAGTAAACCCTCGAAATTTATCCCGAAATCATACGCCAAAATCTCTATTCACCTGACTCCGCCATTTTTTTACGCTTCAACCCAGCCAAGTATGTCCACCAGGGGTTCACCCGCACGGGCAAGTCACCACCGTGGCCAATCAGAGCCCGCATTCTAATTACTGTGGCGGCCAGCCTCGGTTTAGACTCGGCGCAACCAATCAAATTAGAGGCGACGGCCGCAGTTATTTATAGAACAGCCGCTGAAGGCCCCAACACCATTGACTAATATTATTAGACAGGAGTTCTTAGCAAAATAGCTTACTGAAGCGAATTTAGCGTTCGCCACACCCTCCCCCACTTAGCTCAAATTTTTACCCAGTGGTGAAAATTTACAGGTAAATTAAAATAGGAAATCTCCAGGTTTCATGTTTTAACACGATCAAGGAATCCTTATACACCAAGTTAAGTCCTTAGGTCCTCGACGCGGAACCAAATACTACTGTCTTTAAGGGTAACGCAAGCATCATCAAAGCACAAAATCACTAACAGAAATGAAACAAATTAAATAGCTCCAGCTATCATCCTCTGCTCCTATGAGCTCAACTGTTCATAAAACTTTAACAGGACTCCGAACCAGTAAACACCCAATCAGACCTAACATCAAGGCACCAAAAAACAAAGACCTGTTCCCTTTTAGTTACTTCTTAGACTAAAAACGGCCAAAACCACGGTGCCTTTTTCACCGTGAACAGCGTAGCCACTATCGCTAGCACTTTCCGTTGGGCTCAGGGTAAGGAACTTGGAGATAATCTCCATGGCTAAAATCCAGGTGTCGAAATTCCACCAGGGAGTTTCCTGCCAGGGTTTCAGACCGTTCCCAAAACCCAAACTGCCGCTCAGATCTGGCACAACCAGACGAGGTTCTTCTTCTGTCCAGCGTGTTAAAGTCTCCCGAACCTGAGGGAGGCCTACCAGAGTCTGGATAGTAGCCAAGGCGACACCGAACGTGTCTAGATACTTGTACACGATAGGGTCACTTCAGCAATCTCCTGCAGATCGTCCTCAGAGATGTGAAGTCATCCCAGATCATACATAATTTTTAACGCTAGCCAAGCCATTCCTCTCACTCGTAGGCGGGAAGGGTTGCCAGGGCATTCCACGGCTCCGGGGAGGGAACGAAGTACTAACAGAGCGGAAGGATCCATAGGCGGGTATTCGGATATGTCGGAGAGACTTCCAGGAGAAGAAACAGGCTGAGGTCGACTGGGACCAGCCACCGGAGAGGATTCGTTCCCATCTTCAGATTTCATCATATGGCAGAGAATCTGGGGAGAGGTGGACATTCGAGAGGATTCAGTGGAAGAAATAACCACTGGAGCATCCAGGCGGGCCATCTCCTTTTCCACAAGTTCCCTCAACTCTTCCGAAACTTCGGAGCCGATCGGGCTAATACCTGAAAATTTAAAATTAAAATCAATTTTAACTACTTACGTAGAACAAAACAAAAGAAACAACCAAACAAAAAAAAGATTCTCAACTATGTAACATTGGCAGACACTGCTTAACGATACCGCAGAGGCTTTCTAATAAGGCGTTGAGGCCTGGTATCGGGGAATGTTTCTCGATGCGCTGTATCTACTTCAGCAACGGGTGTAGAGGGCCCATTACCTTCCAACTCGTCTACTTCATTCCGGGGTTCCTCACAATCCCAATACGGTATAGATTCGAACTCCTCTGGAGGCGGCCGTTCCTCCAAACCTGGGGAAACCACTCCTTCACACCTCTTAAGCTTGTCCACGTAAACTAGCATGGGACGGGAGCGAGTAGATTTCCTGATCTTGTAGATAACAGAATTTACCTGCTCCACTGCCTCATAAGGACCCGTGTAGAGTTTAGCCCACTTATCCTTAAGGCCAGGCCGTCTCCTTGGATAGAAATACCAGACCAGGGATCCAACTGGAAAAGAGGCCGGTTTCACTCTAAGGTCGTACCGAAAAGCTCGAGTTGTGTCTTGACGCTGCATAAATTTCCGGGCGACATCAAAATTATTCTGCATATTTTCAATTTGCATGGCCACAAAATCATCGGTAGTAGACAGAACATTTGCAACATTAAGATCGCCTAAAACGAGATCGATCGGCAGACAAAGCTCTCTGGACAGAAAGAGACGATTTGGTGTAAATCCAGTGCTTTCATTTTCGGTAGCTCTGTATGCGGCCAAGACGTAAGGTAGATGCAAATCCCAATCCCGCTGATTTTGGGCAACCACCTTAGCAAGCATGGCGTTCAATGTTCTGTGAAACCTCTCCACGGCACCATTCGTACTCGGTTTGTAAGGAGTCGTCCTCACTTTGTCGATCTGAAGCCGATGACACAATTCACGAAACAGAGCTGCTTCAAAACAAGGTCCCTGGTCAGTCAATATCTGACGTGGGCATCCAAATCTACAGAAGATTTGCTCCACCAGGACTCTGGCTACGGTCGTAGCCTCCTGATTCCGTATCGGATGAGCCTCTGCCCAACGGGTGAAGTGGTCAACGGCCGTGAGGATATAACGATATCCTCGGCTCAGAGTTGTATTGTCTCGAGACACTGTCTCGGTCTCGAGACGTCTCGAGACAGGTTTTCGATGTCTCGGTCTCGGTCTCGGTCTCGGGCCTCACTGTCTCGGTCTCGGTCTCGGTCTCGAGATCATTTCTCGACTTTTGGAAACTGTCTCGAAACGAAAGTCTTGTCTTTTTGGAAACTGTCTCGAAGCGAAAGTCTTGCTCTCTTGTAGAAGCGGTCTCCAAAGTTCTCGTACAAACTGTATTTTGTTCGGAACTTCGTACAGTATTGCGCTGTAAAATTGT
The DNA here is from genome assembly GCA_020284085.1 of Aporrectodea caliginosa. Classification (NCBI taxonomy): domain Eukaryota; kingdom Metazoa; phylum Annelida; class Clitellata; order Crassiclitellata; family Lumbricidae; genus Aporrectodea; species Aporrectodea caliginosa. The sequence goes on from JACEVL010001731.1 coordinate 4,916, forward strand.
CTTGTGCCGAATGGATAACTAGTTAATAGGAAGTGCCAAAAAGACAGGAAGTTTAAGAAAAGCGGTGTTTCTGGTATTAAGATTTAAGAGTATTGAAAAAAGCAGTCTTAAGTTTGCACTTTCAGTCCAAAATTTCCAAATATCTTAAAATGTCTCATAAAGAACCTGAAATCGTGAAATATGCATTCACGCAGTTTGAAATAAATGAAAATCAAAATTTAAATAGCATATCGTTCGTCGTTTGTGTAAAGCCAACATAAGCGAAACTCTTTTAACAACATCTAGTTTCTTCAGGTGAGTGATGTGACTTATGTCGCTAAATCGCTAATAGACCTAGGGCCTATAAATGGAATTTTGTTGGTTTAAATTTTAGAATCATTTAGAAGATCTCTGAATGGCTGAAATATTTAATTTCTTTATAGTTTATACAATTCAGGTGATCGTCTGATTTCAGTGACTTGACCCTTGTATTAGACTTCAAAAGTTGAGAAAAATTGTTTCGGAACTTGGGACCAATGTTCATTTCACTCGTTTTGAACTGTCTCGAACTGTCTCGGACCTGGTGTCTCGTCTCGGTCTCGGTCTCGAACCCCACTGTCTCGGTCTCGGTCTCGGTCTCGAACCCCACTGTCTCGGTCTCGGTCTCGGTCTCGAGTTTTATGTCTCGTATACAAGTCTGCCTCGGCTGGAAGGCGAATGTGGACCAGTAATGTCCACTCCAAGACATTCCATAGGCGCTCCCACACACATTGCTTGCTGACGCCCTTGCCTTGGTGGCTTGCCACGTAAGTATTGGGCACAACTCATGCATCTCCTTAGTTGCATCCTTACGTCGTCTCGCCAACATGGCCAGTAGGCTCTTTTCTGCAGCTGAGCCAAGGTCTTCCTAATGCCCATGTGGCCTCCTGTTATGCCTTCGTGAGCTAGACGGATGAGCGCCAGCCGACGATTAGGCGGTGGGATGAACTGGTACCAACGAATGTCATTGGTTTCCGGGTCTAACCATTGACGAATTAGCAGTCCATCTTTCAACTCCAACTGCGGCCATTATGCGACAAGTGTTTTAATCGTGCCATTTAGACCTCGCATCGTATCCAGAGAAGGCACATCCGGAGATTCAAGCTTCTTCTGAATTATCCATCCCAAATCTGGATCCTCACGCTGTTCAGTTTCTATGGTTTGACGACTCCAGTCCGACGGTAAATCAATGGAAGTCAGCCTGACATTGTATGATTCTCGGACGGTATCCACCTCATGCGGACGACGAGACATGGCGTCTACATTCCTGTGTGCAGTACCCGATCTATGTTGGATGTCAAACTGAAATTCTTCAATGAAGGATAACCATCTGGCCTGCTGCCCTATCGGTAACGGTGTCCTTCGTAACCATTGGAGAGCGGAGTGATCCGTTCTCAACAGGAACTTGTTACCCAGCAAATATTGTCTGAATACTTTCAAGAAGTAGACAATCGCAAGCAATTCTCTTCTCGTGACATCATAATTACGTTCTGATGCCGAACAAAGTCTACTGCCATAGCAAATCACACGTTCCATATCACCGTCTACTTGTGATAACACAGCACCGATGGATTCACCAGAAGCGTCAGTGTCCAGAATATAGAGTCCTGAGTCGTTCGGCAAAGCGAGGAATGGTGACTCTGTAAGACGACGTTTCAATTCAGCAAAAGCAATATCACATTCCTCTGACCCGGCGAAATGACAACCTTTCTTAGTTAATGCATGCAGAGGACGAGCGATGCGAGCAAAGTCTGGCACGAATTTTCGATAGTATGAGCATAAGCCCACAAACGATCTAACATCTCGAAGCTTCCTTGGCGTTGGCCAGTCTCTTACCGCTTGGATTTTATCGAGATCCGTGGTAATTCCTTCCTCACTTACCACATGGCCTGGGAAAATCACTTGGCGTTGTAACAGGTGGCACTTCGAAGGCTTAAGCTTTAAACCAACGGCGGCCAGTCTTTCCAACACTTGAGATAGTCTCTGCAAATGTGTGTCTTGATCCGAAGCGAACACGATAATATCGTCGAGATAGATTAGACACACTGTGAAGTTCAATCCTGCCATAACCAGATTCATCATTCTTGAGAATGAGGCCGGAGAATTACAGAGGCCGAATGGAAGAAAACCTCCTCAGTCAATTCCTAGAGCATCAGAAAAAGAGAGATATTTATACTGAAGCTAAAATAGAGGAACTGCAACGGGAGCAGTCGATTTATAAACCTGTTATGGGAGATTCATATATCAATATTTAACGTAGAACCTACATCAAATTACGTTTACTCTCCTATGAGACAAAAACAAAGGAATATCAAAATAACAACGGTAAACCCTGAAAGTGGAGATTCACACATGATCAATTACAACAGCTAATACTGATATTCATTCTTCAGGCACTTATTCTTTTCCGATATGACCATAAGACAAATTACCCTAAGTACGGCCAAAACCAGGTCGCACTCCGAAGGATATAGAGAGTAGACACGACCACGTCCACCTTCCATGGATGCTCAGCCGACAATTCCCGGACCGAAACTAATCCTAGGGGAATTCTTCCTCGCTGACAGAGGAATCCAACTCTAGGAACTTGGGCACAATTTCCATAGTCAGTGCCCATGTGTCAAAACCCTATAGGCCCTTCGAAGTCCAAGGCTTCAACGCAGCCCCAGACCCAAGCTGGTTATCGTCCTACCCGAGGGACCAGGGCTTCCCACGGCCCATCTCTCCACAGCTCCCAAAACCAAGGAAGAACTAGACGCAGTCTGAATGGTAGCCAAAATGGTCCAAAAGACACACGGATAACAATGCACCTGAGGCGATTGGTTAGCAATCTCCAAGACGTCATCGGAGTCTACATCAAGGCGACCCAAATCAAAAAGGGAATACAGTGCCAACCATATTAGCCCGCGTAACCGGAGTTTGGAGGGAACATCGACATTAAGTGTTAATCTTAATAGAACATTACAATCAAGCAATCTTTAATCATCCAATCCGTTTCTCAATCATTCCCTGTATAACATCATCATAATCATTTACTACACATGTCAGTAATACACATTTCATTTATCCAAACAATAACATTTATAGTGTTCATCATAACAGTTACACTTTCGTGTCTTCCATTCACCATAATCATTCATTCGGCAACACTTGTACATTAATCCAATCAAATCATTCAGTCGATTACTGCAATACAAATCAATCTTCTTAAGCAAATTACGAGAATCATAATCGGTACTAAATGTTACGTTACTATCATTTACTTTAGCTAAGCAATTACTACGGCTACATCATGATTTAGCATATATGGTCGTACTAACGATCGGCTATTCACTTATTTTTAATTTCACTACTTCGATCGGAGCATTCAGCTCTCACGTATTTCAACGAATTTTCGCACAGAGTTTTAACAGAGTTCAGACATGAATTCCGTGTCTTCTTCCATTGAATTCCGTGTTCTTCTTCATCCATCTCTGTGTCGGCTCTGGCATGGCTTACGGGTAGGCACGGAAAGTGCAAGCCCATACCCAGCTGGCGGATCTCACGAAAAACATTACGGCGACCATGAATTCGATCATGGCAACCTCTGGTCCCAGCGTGGCATACACATCGTAAAGACTTTCCAGAAATGTGTCCTCCCTGCATCCGTACGGTTGGCCTACGAAGCGGTTGAGGAGCAGCACACTTAAGGACCACGTGTTGTCCGACCACGGACGATCGCCTTGCCAAGGAGTGAGACGAAGTGGTTGCGATAATGGTGGCAAGGGCGGATTAGGAGCGGGCAGGTGTCCCTCCTGAAGATACCAACCCTCCAGTATCTCACGCATCCCGTACTGTGTGGCCATGGTCTGTATCACACACATTGCCACGGACGTCAGGTCGAAGGGTGCTCCTTGCGCTGGTGCGAAACTGCAGAGGTGGTGAAGTCCTTCCGACGTGAGGCCTACGTGGCCCTGACGGTTGAAATAATTGAAGACCCGCCACAGGTAACCGGTGATTGGGACTCGCCAATGGGGGTGAGGTAAGGCAACAGCGTAACTTACCAACGGAAGGCCAGATAGTTCATCCGCTCCAGTCATCGGGGTCACAGTCGACCATGTACTCGATGAAGCTGTTGGCTGTGGCGAACCATCTCGGCCACCTGCTGCGGTCGGTGGACCGTCGTCGACCAGCTCCTCCTTGTCCAAGTTGTTGGGGGTAGACGTCCTCCCTGCTGGTTCCTGGGTGAGCGTTTCCAGCCATTCTTCCACAGACGTGCTTAGGCTCGGCTCATCGTCGATCTGCACTCCAGACGTAATCGAGTCGTTTCCCTTCTCGGCAGCCATTTTTCCACAAACAGTTCGTTTTGCCTTAATCAACCTAGTGTCTTTGACGATTTCCGTGACCAAAACTCTTCGCTTTACCTCGTAGTAATATCTCTTCTTTCGGACGACGCCTGTAGGTGCGGTGGTCTTTGTTTTAGCTTCTCTTATCATGAAGTCGCGGGAATCGGGTGCCATCACACGATTCGTCCCAAGTTTTGACATACGAGTTACAAATTGCTTATGGGCGGCTCCATAAGTTATACGCTGGGTGTCGGTAGAGGTCACTGAGGTCATATATGCGATCTTGGATTGGTGATCGTCCCTTCCCTTAGCGGTGTACTCGCCCTTCGGCGGTCCATCGAGGGTCGCGCGCACATAGCTGCACGAGGTTGTCCCTGGGCGCCCTGTTTCATTCCTTCGTTTTCCACACGGCCCGTTAGAACGGTATAGTAATGGAACGAGGCAACCTTTTATTTTAATTCGGTCCTCTGCCAAATTCCATTCTGCTTCCTCTTCCTTTAACCAGTCCAGACCTATGATCAATTCTGGAATGTCATCTGCTACTAACGCTTTGGTTTCAAAATTACGTCCTTGTATCTGGAATTTCAAATTCATTGCGCCAACCGAAACTATCTCTGTTCCATTTGCTGCTGTCAAGGTCTGCGTAGTGGGTTTTACATCTTTTGGGCGACTATAGCGGCTGGGCAGGATTACGGCCTGGCAACCTGTATCAATTATTCCAAAGCCATCTTCTCCTTCTATTCTCATCTGAATATAGGCGCTACAAAATTGGTTGACCTGATTCACTCTAACATGTTCGTCTATGTTATGTTCGTGCGTCGGTGCATCGTAGGTGCGTCGATTAGCGTCAGCCTCGGTTTAGACTCAGCGCAACCAATCAAATTAGAGGCGACGGCCGCAGTTATTTATAGAACAGCCGCTGAAGGCCCCAACACCATTGACTAATATTATTAGACAGGAGTTCTTAGCAAAATAGCTTACTGAAGCGAACTTAGCGTTCGCCACACCCTCCCCCACTTAGCTCAAATTTTTACCCAGTGGTGAAAATTTACAGGTAAATTAAAATAGGAAATCTCCAGGTTTCATGTTTTAACACGATCAAGGAATCCTTATACACCAAGTTAAGTCCTTAGGTCCTCGACGCGGAACCAAATACTACTGTCTTTAAGGGTAACGCAAGCATCATCAAAGCACAAAATCACTAACAGAAATGAAACAAATTAAATAGCTCCAGCTATCATCCTCTGCTCCTATGAGCTCAACTGTTCATAAAACTTTAACAGGACTCCGAACAAATAAAACACCCAATCAGACCTAACATCAAGGCACCAAAAAAGACCTGTTCCCTTTTAGTTACTTCTGACTAAAAACGGCCAAAACCACGGTGCCTTTTTCACCGTGAACAGCGTAGCCACTATCGCTAGCACTTTCCATTTACCAGGCAGAGCTTGCTCATTTTCCCAATCTAAGTTCTGAAGAAACTCTTCCTCAGACACCGAAATCTTCTTTCACTCACACACTCCTCAGTTACACTTACTTTTCTTTGTTACTTCGTGAATCTTCTTTCCACTCACGAAACTTCTCAATACTTTACGAGGCGTTTCCTCGATTCTCCTCACTTAAACTCCTCAAAACGACTATAACGACAGACGACAGGAGGTACTTTTCTTACGCTCCCTGTGTTCCGTCTACACTTCACTAGGAGGCATTTCTCCTCTCCTAGCACTTCACTTCACCCGAGTCATCTCGTCAGGCAGACTCTCAGAATGCAGGTTCTGTACAGTTTAACAGATCTCTGCAAACCTCGACGCGGCACCAATGCCCTTGAAATGCCTGACTGCTGCTGACTTTACCTGAGACTGACTAGCGAGCTTCTGTATTGCAATTCCTTATATTAAAATGCAAACTCACGTCCTAAAGAATTGACACTCGGATAGGTTGAATTCTTAATTATGCTTCAACCAACCAGAGTCTCTTACTATCGTCAGAGCTTGCCTTCCTCATTAACATAACGTACTCCCACGTCAGTGACTTAGATCTACTCCACGTTAAAATAATTATAATAACTTATAATACTATAAAGAAGTTTGTCAATCACTGTCAAACCACAATATCATTACGAGCTGAACTTTATGCTTACGCGCTGCTTTAGTCTGCACGCTGTATAAACTTAAAATTAGAAGGTGGTTGTTGACTGGGGAAGTTTCAAGGTCTTGTGGAGGATGGTTGGTCGAAAACCACAGACTCCACAGACACGACCACGTCCACCTTCCATGGATGCTCAGCCGACAATTCCCGGACCGAAACTAATCCTAGGAGGAATTCTTCCTCGCTGACAGAGGAATCCAACTCTAGGAACTTGGGCACAATTTCCATAGTCAGTGCCCATGTGTCAAAACCCTAAAGGCCCTTCGAAGTCCAAGGCTTCAGCGCAGTCCCCAGACCCAAGCTGGTTACCGTCCTACCCGAGGGACCAGGGCTTCCCACGGCCCATCTCTCCACAGCTCCCAAAACCAAGGAAGAACTAGACGCAGTCTGAATGGTAGCCAAAATGGTCCAAAAGACACACGGATAACAATGCACCTGAGGCGATTGGTTAGCAATCTCCAAGACGTCATCGGAGTCTACATCAAGGCGACCCAAATCAAAAAGGGAATACAGTGCCAACCATATTAGCCCGCTACAGCGCTGATTGCATTGCTGAAGCTGTTGAAATTAGTTTCCGCTTGTTGCAGAAAGCTTCTAAAGCCGGCCCAAACCCGACTGGGTCATCTTTGAACATGTCCCGTATTTTGGATGTTGCTTTTCGAAGTGATCCAGAAGTTTGCTGTCAATGTTAGGAACATTGACTGGGAGACTTTCCCGTGCAACGGTTACATCCAGTTCCACAGTAGCACTGCAGTACCTCATAAACATTCTCTTTAATATGTTTAATTGTGGCAAGGTTGATGTCTGTTGAGTTGGCATGAATCGTGAGGCTCGGACAGAATCAAGACGATTGTTGGCAGCGTCCTGTAAGCGGCTTTGATTATGCGAGTCCTATCGTGTTACAATGAAGTCAACAAGTTGTTGAAGGTTAAATGTCTTGGTGCGATGCAGCACCGAGTTTTAAAGGACACGCCTGGCACTTTCACAATAGTTGTTGGTGTTGTTGTTTCTGATAGGCATATCTGAACGACAGCACAAAGCCCACTCTGTCCTGCGTTCATATAATGCGAGAAGATATTTTGTGACTTTTCGATATTTATTAACTGTTGTGTCATTCACTGCCTTGCGAAACAACTCGTCAAGTCTTCAATTGAACACGCGTATACCATTGCCTTCACTACACTGACAAGATATGGTCGGTCGACCTTCTGGACACCATTTTCATTCGCCCAGAGGTAACGCCAGAGAGCTTGAAGAACGTGAAATATGCAGAATAGCATAATTGCATTAGGGTACACCTCTGCTAGTGCCATCCGCCCAGATTTGAGTCGTCAGTCATAAAAACCACAGTACCGATCACTCCACGTCCATAAAAAGAACCACTATCCAAGAGTTTGTTATACTGCTGTGTGACGTCCTGGTGACCTCCCACCTCGGACCCTGTGTCCGGCATATCGGCCGCAGTCCGTCGCTGTGTCGGAGCCCGTCGGAATGTCCCATCCCATGAGTTCGGTATGGGTTTATACCTCTCTGTGACTTCTTGTGACCTCTCTGCCCTCTTACCAACCTGTTCTATTCCTACCAATTGGGATGCTACCTCTAGGTCAGTAATATCCTTTGGTTCGTCATTGTCCGGTACCATGATGCGCGAGTGTATATCCACGGCTCCTGAGCTAAGAGCAATCATCCCTCGTTGGGATAATTTTGCGTTTGGCCCCGAGCACAGTCTTTACTTGCTTACTTGTGTGTCTATTTTTAGATCTGCAGGGGAAGGAAGCTGTCGGAAATCTGCAACTAGGCTTCGACCTCTTTCCTCAGACATTTGGCCTGGGATATTATCACTATTCTCACTGATCAAGTCACGAACAGAATTTCCGTACTTTTCTAGATATTTGTCAATCTTTTTCCGAAATGTCGATGCCAAGTCAAACCAAAATGGCCGCCTCGAGTTAAAGGTTCAATGCCAAACTTGATCCAAAGTTTTCTACAAGATTAATTTGACATCCTTCCACAATTTGTAGACTCCGTTCTCCACGGTTACACAGGCATGTAAGGTATCCCTTGTTTTCAGGAATTTACAAGTTTAAACTCCATTTATTCGACGCTGTCCTCACCATGTGACTAGTCACCAGTCACCACGACAGACCAAGCACAGAGAGATCGATAACTTCCGGAAGGATGTCTGTTTTTAGAACCACAAAGCGTCCTCTACCGAATAACGGCATCTAGCGCATTTGTAACGTAAGTCTGTGCCTAAGAATTCGGCACACTACCCCTTTCCAACTAAAAATTTCTTCGCTACGGAGAAATTTCCGAAACCGTTCTAGAAACCTCCACTTTCCTGCTATGTGAAGTATCGTCAATCACAGAATCCTTTTTGCCCTAAAAATCAGAATGGTATATAAAAGATTTAAATCGTCCAAGGTTTAACAACAACCCATAATATCCATAACGCAGTAAACTTCGTGAATTACAGGCAAGTTTACACTTGTAAAGATCATTCTTTGCCAAATTAAAAACATAACAATAAGAGATAGAACTCTTATCCAAGTTGACATCTTTTTTTAAATAAAACATAAGTACGCTCACATGGTAATGATCATCAGTTACATTTCACAAGATTTGTCCCCATTAACAGGGGCCAAATCCAGTTCGCATCCCGCAGGATAAACAAAGTGGCAGTAACCACCTGCACTTTTCAGGGAGCTTCAGGAATCTGTCTGATAATATTCCCCACTTGTCCTGGAAATCAACATCGCTTAGGTCGGAAGCCACACTAAGAAATTTACTCCCGATCCAAGGGCTAAGCGCCAAAGCCCTGCCAGGAGCACTGTTGGGAGGCAACAACACCACTTTGTTGCTAGAGTCCAGCCACCTCAAGAGAGATCTTCCAGTAGAAGGGGTACAGACTAAGGCTTGAATAGAGGCCAGGATGACAGGAAGAACATCAGCACTTCTAGGTACATTACAGGTGGACTCTTAAAGGACTTGCAAATAGGCTGTTGTAAAGTCTAGCCGAGCTTGTCAAGATTAGGGTTACCAACCCTCCCACAGTCAAACGTGAAGGTGTTCCCATTTATCAGTCTCCTCCTCCCTTGGTGAGGAAGAACCATCCCATCCTCCCCCTTGACCGGGTGACATGGGTAAATAGAGGGTGGTTCATTTTGTAGCTGGGGTATATTTAGCACAGGATTATGCTATCTCACCAATCTGCACCATCCCTCACGCACATAGGGAATAGGGATCCGTTAACTCCCTCTTGAGTCCTGAAGATTCCCCATATACTCCCATAGAAGGGTCCTCCTCCTTCCAGGGCGTTCATCGTGAGAGGAGGTGTCAGAAGCCATTAGAGGTCCCACCCTTTTCCGGATATGCACCTTCGAAATTGAGTTGAATCGCCAACCACCAAAACAACCATGGACTGATGCGCCAGCAGTTGAAATATAGTACTACAATATAAACGCATTGTTTACAAGGTAAATAAACTAAAACATCATATGCACCAAAAATTAAAACGTTCTGGTTAGGCGTGCATGACTCATGGAGGTCTCTGTCTGCTTACTCCCTAAACCTAACGGGACGTGGAATCTCCCGTTTTGGTCGACACACCGGGAAAGACTCCTCATTCTCTCGTAAGTAGTCTTGTTCAAAGCTCGTGAGCTCCATCTCATTTGGTTCGTGCGCCTGTTCAAGATTCGAACTCCAATCAGCCGGAGTTTCTCCAAAATATGGTTTCAGTTATCCACATAAACCAATTTCGGTTGCGATTTCCTAATCTTTTGGACTCTATATAATACGAGTTCAATCTGCTCCAGGACTTTATAGGGTCCAGAAAAGTAACGGGACCATTTTTCCTTAGTTTTGGCCTTCCTCCTTGGGCAGTAGAGCCAACCCAATCTTCAGGTTTATAACGCACTGGGCGAACTCGCAAATAATGCCTCCAGGCTCTACTAATGGCAAGGTGTGCACTACATTCTCACATTATTAAGTGCAAGTCGAAAATTAGCTTCTTGATGAGCTACAAAATCATTCACATTACAAGCATTATCAGAGGACTTGGCATTTCCCTAAAACAAGATCAATAGGAGCGATCATTTCTCTTCCTAGAAAATGCCGACACGACGAAAAGCCCTTGCTTTCGTGTTCAGTAGCACGATAGGCTGACATGACGACAGGAAGAAGCGAATCCCAATTTAGAACCACAGAGCGAACTCTACCGAATAACGTCATATAGCCCAGCGCATTTCTAACGTAACTCTGTGCCTAAGAATTCGGCACACTTGTGCCATCCGTTCAGACTTTGAGTCGTCAGTCATACAACCATAGGACCGATCACTCTACGTCCATAAAAAGAACCACTATCCAAGAGTTGGTTGTACTGTTGCAGGGCCAATGTGATTGTCGAGGCCTTCTCACTGAGTCACTGGAGACTATAAACTGTACAGCTTCCGTAATATAAGGTCGTGGACGGTTGACAACTTGACACGAAATGTAATTTCTTTAGTTTCTCTGGTATGCTGCGATCCACCGCTGTGTTTCTTCAACTGTACTGCATTCAACGCGTAAACTTCCGCACACACCTGTGGTACCAGTGGGTGTGACAGAGCAGATTCAGTGTTTGAATTCTGGTGGAAGTAGTTCATGCACACGAAGTCATCAAACACACACACACACACACACACACACACACAGTGTCACACACGCATCATACTGTCGTCAAGGGCACCTCTTAAACAGAGGATTTTTCTTTCAGATTTTGGCAGGAACAGAGTTTCTTGTTTAAGTCTCGTAAATGTTTCTCTCAAGTGATGGGAGTGATGGCCCTCGTTTCATCAAGCTTTTTACAATGTTATTGTAACGGTACCGGTACCTACTACTACCTTGTTACGGTTTAGCCTGCCACTTCTAGTTCTTTTCTGGTACTACCACTACTACTTGGTTATGGTAGCTTCCTCCTGCAGGGATCCTGGTTGGAAAGTTTACCAGGACGTGATGACTCCTGGATGCCTGTAATATGCCGTGTGTAAATTCGACTCGAGCGGTCTGCCCGAGATTTTTATATGAGTGAAGAAGACGATTTGATACTGTTTGAAGAAATCTTATTAATCCATTAACAGCCAGTGAACGTCGTAACTCAAAGAAATTATCATCCATTCGTGATTTTCACAACGATTTATAGTTTTCGAACATAAAAACACTTTCTGTATGTCATCAGAGTTTCATTGTCTTTATCCGATATGACTCTCATAAAGTATGTTCGTATTCAACGCTTTAATAATCGAAACTAAACTGTTCGAATAAACTGTTTTAACTCGACTCACTAAATGAACGACGTTCATGTTTCTTTTATCTCCATTAAAACAGACTGCTTAGGGCCTACGTCTCGACTGATTCATATCTGAACACTTGACACTAAGCAGACACTATAACTCGACTGAGTTACTACTCACGCCCACTTACTACTAACGACTTAAACGACCTCAACCGACTGACTTGAACGACTTACTAAGCTCGGCTTCACAAACTGACCGAACAAACTCACTCCCTATTGTATTGTATTTGAACACTTGTTATAGCGCCCCAACCAGATTTCCCATTCAGAGGCGCTCCCGACTACTGCGCGAACGCTGAATCGGAGTTTCACGCCGAAGCGCATGAGCAATTGCGAGTGAAGGACTTGCCCAGGGTCCCTACGCGGCGACTTTGAGGTGGATCCGAACCCGCAACCCTCCAGCTGCAAGGCACCGAACATACCCCTACACCACCGCGCCCCAGTTGTATTGTGATGTGTTGTATTGTGTGTTGTATTGTACTCCACGTTTATAATGCTTAACTAAGCCCCTTTTTATACCTAATCTAGTAAGTTAGGAGTATATGACTCGCTAGGCCAGGCGAGTCCTTTGTGTTTCGCTAAACGCGGCGGGAAAGAAAGAGTTACATGTGTTTCATTGGACGTTGCTGGAGGAGGTCGAGTTATACGTGACTCATAATATCAAACGAATCCTATGTATTAGACCGGTTCATGAAGTACAATCCACATATTAACACACATATTAATTACCTCAAAACATAATTATAACTATAGGAAAAGGAACATACTTATATATTGCCTTATATCCAACTGTGAAAAGGAATAATGAAACGTATACGCCGTAAGAGAGGTGATGAAGGGGAAGACAACGATGAGGGAAAAGAACAGAGGAGGAAAACGACGAGGGAAAGGAACGAAGAGGAGGGAGGTATGACGAGGATGAAGAAGACGATGAAGAGGATGGTTTTCTCTTACAACTTCGCTCCAGCAGGAATAACCCGACCGTCCCCGGTCGGATACTTGTAATTCCTTTATTTCAATCGTCCAAGCAAATCGTAGTTTCTGGTGTAAGTCCATCGGCTGTGTTTCGTTGTAGTGGAGGTACATCGTCCAAATCCATGGGACCGGGGTTTCGTTGTAGTGGAGGTACATCGTCCAAATCCATGGGACCGGGGAAAACTCCGATCGCGTCCGGATGCTGTGGTGGAATGAGGGCTCCACATCCGGGTCATCTTCAACCAGAATTGCGTCTTCATCCCAACTCGGACCTTCTGTCCCAAGGTGGGTTCTCGATGAAAGCACGACCATGCGTCTTCCAAAATCCAAAGGGGACAATCAGCGAATTCTGACTGAAGTTAAAATTAGTTAAAATTAGTAGTGAAACTCAGCAGTACTACTGTAGGTATCACATTTGCTACATGAATTAATCACCAGAAATCAAAAACACATACCTGACACAAATATTATTGCTGCAATTAAGCGTAGGATGATGGTAGGATCATTGGATCAATGCAACATATGTGTTAAAGAGATGCATCTTCATCGAAGTTTACTAGTTCAGCTTTATTTTTCTGCACGGTCTTTACCATTTTCTCGCAGTTGCGTTTGTGACACCGCCCTTCTTTCACATCTTAAACGACAGATTTTGGAGTTTTCCACATGTAGCCTAACAGCAAGCACCTTGATGTTCAATTGCTTCCTTTGCAATTAGTCTTTTCGCTACAGTGTCGCAGTGCTGTCTGTTTGCTTTGTTCTCACAAGATTCGTATGAGAGCAAACTCTTTCACACTAGCTGAAGAGTGGAGCAATGCCAGAATCTGTCACATGAAGTTGGACAGAAGACCTTTGTCTAGTTTTAGTGAAGTGCCGAATGTGGAGTCCTTATTCTATCAAAATGCCTTCAATAAATTTGAGTAATGCTTTAGTAATAGCTGAAAAAGTACATTTTCTACACGATAGAACTTCCATGAAAGAAAAACATAGATTTTGGACACACAAAAACATAGAAACATAGAAGAGACCAAAAAAACATAGATCTTGGAGGGAAAACATAGGAGTGGTAACATTGGAAATGGACAGCCGATTAAGTACTTCACGGAGGTGATATTATAGTCCAATTTTGAAATGCCACCAATGCGACTAACAGCTAGCCTATAGTTATAGTGCATGTTCAAGCTGTCAAATGCTCTTCACTGAAGAGTGGATGCTCAATGTCGATATACATGTACACGTAGATGGCACTACAGTTTGTCAATCCTGCTGCCAATGAACGCTTTACGCTTGGACAGGAGTTGAGGAGTAAGCTTACCATTAGGTGACAAGAACGAGAAATGACTCGTGCATACATACATGTATGCGTACTCACATACGTTACGTACACAAATACAGACATTTATTCTTTCCACATGCATCTTGCGTGTGTCACAGTCCATGGCTCGGTACCGTCTTTCTTCGCACTGCATTCAACCACATCGTTCCATAACCGCTTCCATCATCTTTTTCTCCATAGTACGTATACAAAGCTCCGATCGTTCAGATTACATAAGACATTCTTTTCACGGAAATGCTCGTCTTTTTCGTTGTTGGATTCATTGTTTTCCAGAAACAAAGACTCCGATGTGCTCACATAAAGACAGACTCGCTGCTTCAGAAATAATCGCGTCTGCAGCTGATAGAACACTGTCATGGAAGGCGACAAAAACAAACATTACTTTAGCGTTGAAATCTATTAACATATCAATGGATTTCCGCGATGACGTAACGCCATATGAACGGCGCCATCTTCCCAAGCAATAAATATCAATCCGGTTGCAAACAATAGGTGCTGAAACGTTCAAAAGGCCTTCAAAAGACCCGATCGAGGCGTTTTAGAGCTACGATTGTGATGGGAAACCGGAAACTGTGGAGACAGCCGTAGGCTACAGACTGGAAGAACAAGCAGACGAGCCATTTCCTAGATATTTATCGACGCCATTATTGTTTGACTGCTACTGAATTGGTCGCGTGACGGTAGATGCGCGAGAAATTATCCCATAAACAAACGCGAGATATTTAACCAATAAAATTATATAATAAACCCCGATTGCATTGAACGTCGGACAAAACTGTGCGGGCCGCCCGAATACAACGGCCAGACTTATAATTATTACGCCTAATTTATCATCAGTTTAGACATCTTCTGGTGCTTTCATGAACGTTTGTTGCATAATGCTTGTATTAGGGCCTATATGGACACAATTGTTTGAGTTATTGCTGCTTCGAGGTTCCACACGAAGTCCTTTGAAAAGTTTCCATTCACGCAATTAACTACACCTATAAAAGTCGTCTGCTTCTTTAGGGTATTGCTAGCTTATGTAATGCATTTGCAACTGATTCATCATTTCCTTCCCTCCCACCTACCCCATCCTTACCCAACAATCCATTCATTCCATTCCGTCTTTCCTATCCATTAATGGATACGTTTGTCCGTCCTTTTTTCCTGTCTTCTTTGCTTCCTTCTTTCCTCTTCTTACCATTCTTCTATAATTCCATTAATCCTTCCGTTATTCTTCCCAATTTCTTCCATCCACCTACATGTATATACTATTATAGGCCTACCTATTTCCATCCATTCGATCGTCTACCACCGTCCAGGTAGCCAGTCATTCTTCATAAAAAAGAGTAATGACAGCAGTGATATTTAATAGTTTTTCACATTTTTACCCATTCTTTTATCCAGTTGCGTCCCCCTCATGGCAGGTTCACGGCACCCTTGGTTTGCGGCTTGCAAAACACTGCATGTATTAATCCTTTTGGCAATCATCTGCAGTTCAGCTGCTTAACAATTAAGTCAAACAGTTCTCTACACATAACTGGATAAACGTACAAACTAACAGTGATGAACCCATGCAGTTCAAATGACCTATAGAGGCTAGAGCGTTTAGAATACTGCAATTACTTGGTGGTTGTTAATACACGTTGTAGTAAAGTACAGTTTATGATTGGCATAGCTGAATGAGAATCAATTAGCTCTACGAGGAGCAAGGATTGGACCTCTTTCCGTTTAATAACAATACATGAAAGCGATTTCGTTTTTCTTGCAACGTAGCAGACACCACTCTGGCATGCAGGTAGTAGAACTGCTGATCTGACATCGACCGTCTGTTGCACTGTGCCTCGCACCTTATAAGCAAGTTTTGCTCCTGTCCCGCTACTGATGTCTTCGTCAAAAATCGAAACTAGGAGATTAAAATAATAAGCAGAATATTAAGTGAACAAAGTCGCTGACAAGTCGGTAGCTTAGCGACTCGTTTCGACTCGAGGGCTTAGCGACGGCTCCGGGAAGTAATCCTTTCCATCCATCCAACGAGACCTACTCCCCCTCCGGAACTTGACGGCTGATGGACGTGTTTCGTGACATTCCGCTGACAAAGTTCATCTCTCCAGATCGACAGACGACGACTCGACCGGAAGCCATCTGACGGCGAAGCAATTCAGCAGCGACAGATCAATCGCCAGAGGGCGCCAGAGGTCCCTCGTTCGCGGCCGACCCCTCGGTCACAGGGTCCCGATCGATGTCAATTGGCTGCTTTGGGTGACGGCAGATGAGGAGGCCCTGTCGTCGGGGGAACACCCAATTGGTCAGAGACGCTGCTGACCAGGGCGCCTTGTGACAGCTTGGCAATCACTCCGATCGCTAGGCGGCGCTGATGACAACGGTAACTGTCAGAAGTCATGACAGGCTTCTGCGGCAGCGAAGGCTTCCTTCAGTGGATATGCACATTCTTTGCCTATATAGCCCTATAAGCTCTACATATTTATATGCATAGTATTCGGTATACATCCAATCATGGTGTGCATCCATGCGCCTTAAACTGAATGCCTCCAAGACAGAACTTATCTGGTTTTACCGCAACCATTACCTAACTCACAATTATTCCACACTGTACTCAATCTTAGCCCAGATTGCTCCATTAAACCAGCTGATGTTGTCCGAGACCTTGGTGTCCTCCTTGATAACTCGCTGTCTATGAAAACTCATATCTCCTCTATAACCAAATCCTGTTTTTTCCATCTCAGACGCATTCGGCAAGTCAAGAAAAGTCTTAACGTGAAATCACTTCGTACCCTAGTACAGGCCCTTGTCATTTCTAGAATTGACTACTGCAACTCAGTCCTTTGTGGTCTTCCTGCATCTACCCTTCAACCTCTTACAGCTGTTCTTCATTACGCTGCTAAGCTTATCAAGAACCAAACCCCTCGGGATCACGTCACACCGACCCTCCGTGAACTACTGGTCTGTGGCTTCCCATACAAGCTCGCATCAATTTCAAAATCTGCGTCATGCGCAGAATCTACACAAATGTTCTCCTGCAATTTCTTCACTTGTACACCCTGTTCCTCTCTCCAATCCAGTCGAGTGGCGAGCATCGTCTCAAGGTGATTTTGTTGTGACAAGATCACTCAAAAAACTTGGTAACAGGGCATTTGCGCTAGCCGGCCCGGCTGAATGGAACAAACTCCCTGTCTTTATCCGCAAATTCAACTTTATCGATTTTCAAAACTAACCTTAAAACACATCTGTTTAAGATTTACTATGATTGATTTTTCTGTTACGCGCTTTTGTGCAAGATTCCAATTTTGTTTAGGCGCGCTATAAATAACAGTCTAATAATAATAATAATAATAATATAGTATAACTATATTCTATATATGTATAAACATATATATATATAGTGTGTATATGTATATGTATTTATAGTGCGTGTGCGTGTGTGCTCGTGTTTTGTGTTCTCATTCATCCATTCCATCCAATAGAGATGGATACAGGGTGGGACAACATGGGGTGGAAGACGTGGAGACAGCATTCTTTGGCGTTTGGCTTGAAAACTAATAGTAGGCTAACGTTTTGTTCCGATGGCGTTTGGGCCAAAGTTCCGATATATATATTATAGCGGTTACAATTGGCCATCAGACTCATAGTAGGCCTAAACCTATTAGGTGCCAATGGAATCACTGCAGCTGGTATACAGGCTTAAGTTTCTATAGAGCCTTTGTCCGTGACTAGCATATATATATGCCACTGCATGAGATATTATATGCATAAGTTTAGACGCTCTGAATCCTGACATGCAAATAGGCTAATAGTCTTTGTGGACCTAAACTTAGGCCTCTCGAGTTCCTATAGGTTCAGTCACTACCTTGAAGAGGGACCTAATCCACGGACAACGGAGCGCCAGTGAGTATAACCCCATAGGATCATCATCATGGTTAACCCAGGAGCGCAAGTGAATAACCCCATCAGATCATGCATGGTTGCAGAGACAACTCGGGGACATGTATGCGCTCCTGAGTAGTAACCTTTAAGGGGCGCTATATAAATCTCCGGAATGAATGAATGTAGGCCTATAATGTATCGGGAGTAGGGGAGACCGGGGCTGGTTGTAACAATTTACACATTTAAGTGACTTTTGACCGAACTATTTCTCCAATAACGAAACACAATATATCATCGAAATCCTTTATAAAAGCTTTATAACTAGACAAAGTTTCAAATGTCTAACTCTATTACTTTAGAAGAAAAATGAAGTTTAAAAAAATTTAAAAAGTGTTACAACCTGCCCCGGCTTGGGGTTGGTTGTAACAAGACACGGGGTAAGTTGTAACACCACTTTCAATATTGGGGTAGGTTGTAACACTACGTAAGTCAATAGCTTATTGTTATTCCGAATCGTCAGAATAAGAGTTATGGCAGATATAATTCGTAGTTCCATCAGTGCAAGCCGCATGCGACCACTTCTTACAAACTATACGCACTGGATCCAATCTTCCTTTTTGTTTCTAACAGCACCAAAAGGCTCACAACAAACCAGACAAAAGCAATCGTCAACTTCCGAAGTAGATGAACTGGATGCTTTTATATTTTTCTGAACATTCTTCTTGTTTGCTGCTTTCTGTTTCTTGGGACCATTGCTAGTCTTCTTTTTCTTGTCTAGTTTTCTTTCACCCGTCGATTTATTTTTCTTTCCAGCCTGGCTCTTCTTTGTTTCGGGTCTCTTTCTTGTGAATTTCCTTTTCTCGTTTTCTTCTTCTAGAGCACGCTTTTCTGGTGTGTCTGTCAAAATTGCAGCATGTCTTCGCTTTCTCCCAGCTTTGGTGATTTTTCGTTCCCGGCTTTTGGGTGAGGCAATACTAACACAGGATCAAAAGACGACGAAGATTTGAGGTCTTTTGAGTAAAAAGCAAATGTCTTTAATAGTGTAGATGTTTGTTTCCTGAAGCTGTTTTTTTGCAAACAAAGCTCTGCAGTTTAAAAAAGCAATTAAATAACATTTGCGGAAGGATGCAAGTCAAAACCAAGCATTTAAAACATTGCAGATGGCTCTGGGGCAGGTTGTAACAGTGTTACAACCAACCCCGTGGAAAATGTTACAACCTGCCCCGGCCACGTGCCTACGATGATTAAATAAAATTCTCAAACGCCATGTTAGCTAGCGAGATTTTGAATCCTGTCATGTCTTCTAACATAAACAAGCTTCTCATTGACCGACAATAAGTAAGAATATCGTTTGCCTAACGCACACAATGCGAAAAATAATACGAAAAAAAATTCTTACTTTCAGTGGTGAAAATCACGATTTATGGAAAAAAATCCCTAAACCTGCAGCATCAACCAAGACAAAAGGAAC
>JACEVL010001732.1:0-25834 GCA_020284085.1 Aporrectodea caliginosa
CATGCAAAGTCACGGGACTGAGCTACGGCCGTTCTCACACGACGAACAAAAAGATCAAGACGATTCGGTAGAATGATTGTATGTAATGTATATGTAGGCTATTTATATAGAGCCTTTCTAAGAAACAAAAAGTTAACATAAAATATGACAGTGACAATCATAAGCGTTATCGTTCGTGACCTCAAAATTCTTTATTCCATTCGAGCAATGGCTCTGCTAACAATTTTCTTTAGCATTCACCAGATGGCACCAGCAACAATTCGCGTTGCCATTGACACACGTTAGGAGAGTTCGCTTTTCTATTCACAAGATGGCGCAAGTACCAAACGCTGATTATAAATTTTATCTAGGACGAATTTATGCGAGCTGCGCAGTACAGCTCTATGTATGCGTAAGGCTATTTGATAATAGAGCTTTTTTGGAAACAAAGAGTTATCGCTAATCAGATGACAAATTCAAGTGCGTCATCTTCGTGACCTCAAAACTCGATCAGAAAACAATCATGAAATGAATGAGAAGCCGTCAACTTAATTACCGCTGACTACTTTGCCAAAATACGAACTAGTTTTTGTTCAATCCACTTAAAAACCAGAGACTGTTTCAACGCCTGAAAGTTCTTTCCGTGAACCGTGGAGACTCACAATAGCCTACTTATAATACAGCTTGGCTCAACCGCTTCGAAAGCTCTCCTTCGTGAGTTGCCCTGCAAATGCATAATCGTAATTGTAAACTTGAAATTTGTAAAGCGCTACTCTGGAGCTAGACTTATGTGGTACACTGGTACACTATGTGATTATGCAGCAGTGAACTTCTTGTTGCTTAATGCCAGTGTCCGATTTGCCGGGGGTCGGGGGTTGGACCCCCCCCTGCTTCTCATTTTGACCCCCATGCTTCTGATCTTTGGCCGACCCCGGGGGGGGGGTCGGCTGGACCCCTCACTTTCATTACCCACAGTCCTACTCCAATTGACTCCATAATAAAAAATATAGTCTCCATTATGACCAATCGGCCTGATGTAGGTTGATATTGGGATATACTTTTTACGGAATAGGGTTATCCTTTCAGATAATACAACAACTTGGTTCCTCTCGGCCACTGTACTTTCATCTGCGTTGTCACTTGGTTACTAATACTATGACAGGTAGGGCCAAGATGTGGAAAGATCTTGGGCAGGGCCTAAGAGGGTGCAGCCGGTTCATTGCTCCTGGGCCCAGAGGGCTGGGAGTGTAGTTTCTGGCTGAGCCGGAGGAGTTACCGATCAAGGTCCAGCAAGCGTATGATTGATAGTGCCCTGCTAGCCTACAGTGCCCTTCACATCTGTAGGTCAATGCTACTACAGCTTTCTCCAGTCTCCTATAGGCCCCAGCCACCATTCATTACACGCACCCTAATTGAAATGAGTCATAGGATCCAGTTTCTAACATCACCAGCGGCCAGCCTCATCATCAGGAAGGTTAGCTCTTCTGCTGTTCATCTGTCTGACATTATAGAACTTATTTTGCAGTTTTCCCATTTTATGCATATATTTATTTAAGCCTTCAGATATGAAAAGTAAAAGTTGTATACGTATAGATAAGCCGTCCATAATGTATGGTGACAGATCAGGAGCCCTGAAAGGTTTGATTTCTTGTGGAAATAATTTTATATCTAACCATGTCTGCCTGTTAGTTGGAAGAAAAACTTTAACTTTAGCAAAGCAATATCTTGCTTTCCTAAATGGTCAGGATTTCATAACAGAAATTAAACATTTACCCTCCGTACATAAGACAATTTTTGGATGTGCCCAAAATTTACACCATTGACCTGTTGAACTTATTAACACAGTCAATCTTTCAGAGCTATTTCCAAATGTTTGTGTGAGTTTAGGTTATACTGTTAATTCTGGAAACAGTAACGTCTGCAGAGAGATCATTCAGCAAATTCAAGCTAATTAAGAATTTGTAAGGTCTGCAATGTCTCAAGAAGATTATCTTGTGGATTTGGCCAGTTTGAGTATTACCAGAAAATTGATTTTGAAACTGTCAAGAGAAATTTTGCAGAAAAATGCCAGCAAAGCTCCATTGTTAATCAAATAAGCTTATTAAGTGTTTTAAGGTATGAACATATTCTTATTTGTGGCTGTTTGACAGTGGCCAAGGTGTGGTGGCTTCCCAGGTTTTATTTTAATTTAATCTTCACAATTTCATTTGAAATATCTGATTGAAGCAAAACACACAGTGACAGCAGGCAATTGTTTTGCTAACAAAAGTTGCATTGTACTGTAGCAATTTACAAATGGTGTTCTGTATACTTTGTATTGTATTGTGTATATATACATAATTTTATATATATACACATACATGTATTGTATATTATACTGATGATGGGTGTTGGGAAGAAAACATAAAGGAGGCTGGGAACAGAGATGGGTAGGCTAACTAATCGATTAAATTGTAATCGATTAGCCAATTAATTAGCTAAACAGCTAATTCTACTCCTGATCGATTAGCTACAAGATTTTGCTAAATCTAATTTTAATCGATAAGCAATTTAATTAATCGTGCCCATCTCCTGCTGGTAAGGCCCATAAGAGGGAGGGGTAAAAAATATTACTGCGGCTCCGAAAATTTTTAATAGTTCTATAGATTTCCGACCCCCCTGCTTCTTTTTTGACAAATCGGACCCTGCTTAATGCTCAAACTGTGACAAGAGGAGTGGGGTCAATTTTGTGCCAAAATAGTGTTACGTCATTTATGGAAGGTCCATAAGACGAAAGGCGATTAAAGCTTTATAACGTTACATATAAAACTGAATACCTGATTTTCGACTTTCTTTAGACGGTTTTTGACTACACGCATTTATTCCATTTAATAATGTTGTAACGACAGTTAATCCTGACACAGCAGCTGTATCGTGTAGAATAGAGAATATGCAGCTAACTAATTTCTTCTGTATTAGGCTATTAGTAATATTTTATGGAGAACATGACCTTCTTCAAAACAACCTTATGAATTTTTGTTACGGCCTACCAACAGCTTGCTTCATGCCTATGTCTACAAACTTATTCGCTGTTGATCTTTGCACTCTGGCGCATGACTCTATACACCATGCAATATAGCCTAATCTATGTACAGGTCTCTACAGTACACACAATGTATGTCTGACAACTTAAACGTACATACTACATAGACTATTATCTGATTTTTAACTAGGCTATATAATATATAGGCCTACTTGAAAAAAACTTGGGTGACAGCGTCAATGCAAAATCGCTATAGGCCTACGTAGCTCCGTTTTTCTCAAAGCGAACGGCCTTTGGACGATGGGTCTCAGGAGTCACGACTCACGAGTTAAGAACCAACGAATATAGCCAGTTAGACTAGTGACTGACTGTTTGCTCAAAGGAATCTGTTGAAAACTTGTCCTTGTTCCGATCTTTACAAATGGGATCGCCACAAAGCACGAGTTTGAGCGAGTTTGGCTGATGCTTCCCTGTTTACGGTCTCAATCACTAGTCGCTACGAAACAGTATTCAGGGCCAGCCCTTGCACAATTGACGCCCCATGCAAAGCAGGCGTAGTTGTTACAAACGGTATTTCCAAAATAAAAAACGGAAAACGTCGTTTTTTTCAACAACAACAAAACGGAAAAAACGGAAAAGAAAATAATTTGACTTTGTTATATCTTTGTTAAGGTGCATTTTAAAATTAAAAACCTTGTTTACGCAATTTAATTTTAATCAGCAAATAGCGCAAAATTATTAGTAAATACCAAGTAGGCTAATATTAATCTAAAACAATTATTTTCTTTTTATAAGTTTGCTTTAATAAAAAATTGAGAAATTAAAAATATTGAAAGCTTTTCAAATTTAAATTATAAAGATAAATCCACATAAGTCCATGCTGACATAAACAATTAAAAACTGAACTTTGTAAGTATAGAGTGTACTCAATTAAAAATTGTACTTGCAATTTTTACTTAGCCTATAATTTATAAGAACTTGATATGGCGTAATATCAGTTTATCAGTCAATCTAAGATTACTGTGTACAAAGACATTTCGCATTTTGGATAACTTAGAAATTCAAATAACTTATAAACATTTTATTTCTTGCACTGTGCTATTTATGCGAAGATGGATTTATTCAACATATTATTAAAAAATTGCAGCGAAATGTTTTCACGCATTCGTCAGAATTTATTGCGTTAGGGAAGATAGCTCGCTTTGTCATTCAGCAGATGGCGACTGTATAACAAATCCGCTTTGCCATTCAGCAGCTGCAGATGGCGATAGTTTAAACAAAGTCGGTTTGCGTGCTGAAGAATATCGACATTAAACAGGTTTGTTGCCCAGCAGATTGCACAAGTAGCTGACGCCGGTTTGTCGATCAGGA
Organism: Aporrectodea caliginosa; assembly: GCA_020284085.1. Taxonomy (NCBI): domain Eukaryota; kingdom Metazoa; phylum Annelida; class Clitellata; order Crassiclitellata; family Lumbricidae; genus Aporrectodea; species Aporrectodea caliginosa. Next base: position 4,373 of record JACEVL010001732.1, read on the forward strand.
AACGATGCGAGCATAACGAAAACACTTTATGCATTTAAGTGGCAATTTATAAAGTATATTTGTAAGAACCATGAAAGTAGTCATCACGAATCAGATAACACAATGAAATGCGTTATCGTATAGGCCTACGTGCCTTCAAACTCATTCAGTACTTCGAGGTTATTGAGATACTCCAGGGCAGTCCAGGCAGACTTAGGCCTATCGCTGACTACTCTCTTACATTATAAAGTCCATTCGATTCAGTGCACCTAATGACTATGATACAGAATTATGGGTGTAAGTTGTGCGTACTTTCTTCGGCCTGACTTTCGGGTTCAATATTCTTTCTTGTTTATTGGGCAGTTCTCCTGGAACAGTCTAACTCTGATAAGTCGAACGTTTACTTCCATAAAAGCTCGAGAAACATTCTCGGTGTATCTGATAAATAGTTATTTTCAGCGCCTTTGAGAGGTTAAAAATGCGAAGTTTAAGTGCTTGAACACTTGCATACACACACATACACACACACACACACACACACACACACACACACCTATGCAGGCATACGCTGGTATACGAGTTTCCATCCAGAATTGATAGTTTACAACTCAATCAGATTTACAGGACACTGGAAATAAGAAACGATTGTAGGCCCCATTAGGCGATAAAAGCCTTACATACATGTACAGTACTGTTGTACACCACATAAATGAACATGACTGAACGCAATTTGCGAACTACTGAAATTTGTAACCGTATGCCTACCTGGTTTCCATCTTTCTACCAATGAGATTCAATTGCCATTGAAACTTTTGACTGCATTATTCCAAATCTATAATCCTACCAGAAATCCTTAGAATCCTGCTGTAGACATGGCCCACATGGGAAAAATCAAATCCGGCCTAGCCTAAGTAACCTTGTACTTTATTTAGGTGAGCAACGCCACTCATTTCGCTCAAAAGTAGCCTACTTCTCAGACTCTGAGAAGTGAAAAGGTAAATAATAGGTCTCGTTATTTTAAAGAAACAGCGATGGAAATTAGTTCGTAGTCTTCAAAATTCGACATTTGTAATGTCATCACATTTCCAAGGTAACTAAATCGACCGACAGGTAATATGTGCTGTTCTCAGCCTGTCTTACCACGAAGAAGAGTAATAGCAAACATATTAACAGTGTATACAGTACGAACGATTTCTAAAACAATTTCTAAACATAGTCATCTCGCCCTAAGGCATCCTTTTCAGATCTAACGAAGGTTACTTCAACGAGTGACTGCAGCTATCGCAACAATCCATGCAGGATCTGTAACAGTAATAATTGACTCGCAATAATTAGGACAATTAGGATGGGCTAGAGAGTTGCGGTATTATAGCTTACACACGATATTGTACATTAATTTTCGTGACTTGGGCAGCAAGTTGGGCTTCAGTTTGTTTTAGGAGGATACAATAACAACGGCGCATGAAGCTTGGTGTTGCGCATGCAGAATCTCTGGCAGTAATTATTGAAACGCAATAGGCTAATTAGACTATTTGAGATAGGCTATAGAGTTCCGGTATAATTAGCTTACACATTATTTTGATGCTGCGCAGTTGCTGACTTGGGTATTAACTTGTTTTATGAGGTACTAGCATAGGCCTATTTACCCGGCTCGCCGGGCAGCACGTTTCGAAATCCTACACTGGTGAGACGCATAAGCGGAGCAACACGCTTATGCATATTAATGAGCGCTCACGTGACCCGTCAATCATAGGCTCTCTTAAACACAAGGTCGCGATGAAAGTTTGGGTCACGATAAGTCAACAAACGCGCGTTTGGTTGATGCTATAGTATAGTAATAGTCTATGGCTTATTTGTTGATAGCGAAGTCTGTATTCAGTCAGTGCATGTGATTCTCCTTACAGATTTTATTTTAGTTATAGTTACAGTTATGGTTAATGGTTTTTTATTTTCGTTATAGTTATAGTTATAGTTAGTATTATTTTTTAGTCATAGTTATAGTTAATGGATTTTTATTTTACTTAATTTTAGTTACTGCTTAGTTACAATAATTAAGGCTATAAGCAAAATTGTGCGTATTAACGCGCTGTTTCACAATTTCCTCAAAGCTTTGAAAGTCTTTGAAGCATGGGTGCATTCAGCTTCATGAATGCACGAGTTTCCAAAGTAACTGACAAATTGCATAATGAAAATATCGAATTTTTTCGTTCTCATTTATGTCGAATCGTCCATATTGCACTTCCTATTTTTATTTTTTGCATTAACGAAAATAAAGATGAATTTTCGTTAGTGTTATTTTCGTTATAGTTATAGTTATAGTTAATGATATTTTTTTAGTTATAGTTATAGTTATCGTTAACGAAATCATTTTATTTTCGTTAACGAACATTTTCGTTATAGTTATCATTAACGAGAATCACACTGTATTCAGTATTTAGTCTTCTTTTGAGTAGGCTTAGAGATAGCCACTGCATGGTAGTGTTGTTTTCGTTAACGACAACTAAAACGAAAACCTTCGTTAACGAAAACAAAAGGTTATAGTTGACTAAAACTAAAACTAAAACAAAAACTAGAGCAAAAACAATAATGAAATAAAAACAACAACTAAGGCAATCGAAACTAATAATAACGAAAACACATAACGAAAACCAAAACGAAAACACATAACGAAAACCTAGCGTCTTAGGATATTCAATGTTTTTGGATATTGGCGTTTTATAATCAGCACTTCGTTCGGTAATCTTCCGATCTTTGGAATTTTATAAGATGTCCGAACTAAATTTAGGTGGTAGACCTAAAACTAGTGGTGTATGGGACTGTTTTAAGTATCGATTAAAAACAGATTGTAGCGAGTGAATCCTTTTTGGTGCTAAAAGCTGCGGGGAAAATATTGCCAGACTCGGCGAAATAACTAAAACTAATAATAACTAAAACCCCTAGCATGTTAAACTAATAATAACTAAAACTTGGCGAAATAACTAAATCTAATAATAACTAAAACACCTAGCATGTAAAACTAAGCTTAATAATAACTAAAACTAAAACTCAAGGCAAAACTAAAACAATACTACTGCATGGACACGGAGTGTTTACGGCCAATTACATGCGCATTGATTGAAAACACGAAGTGTTTGGCTATAACCAGAATTGTATAGTCTTTCAATTTTCAATCAGTCTCGGAACCTATGATGTCGGATATTTAACTTCCCTGCTTTCATGTTAGCTTCTATTTTTCATGTCCGCCACTATCACTGGTTCCCTTGGATGATGCTGGTTCTCTACTATTCTCCACATGTCAAATGCTGAAGATGCACCAAAAAGGGCTAAGAGAGTAACATGAGATTTATCCATGTCAGAGTAACTATCCGAAAGAAGAGATTAAAGAGCAATTTCAGTTGAATGATGGGTTCTAAAGCCAGCTTGCCTGGACGGAAGAAGACTTGACTGTTCAAGATAAGAAACAAGCTGAAAAAGAGACGAAACTACTCGAGCTGCGCAATAGAGCCTAATGTATGTGTAAATCTATTTATATAGCGTATTTCTTAGAAACAAAGAGTTATCACTAATCATATGACATAACCAAATGCGTTATCGGTCGTGACTTCAAAACTCGATCAGGAAACAATCTTGAAATGAATTGGAAGCCGTCAACATGATGCCATGTTTATCAATCAATCAATCAGTCGAAATTTATATAGCGCGACATCGCTCTTGAAGACCTCTACTCAGCATTATCTGACAATGCTTATGAATTATGATAATATATCATCTTACGTTATTGTCATGGTATGTTATGATACGTCAAGTGACTCAAGTTTATGTTATGTTCACGTCATGTTTATGCTATTTTATATTATTTTATGGTTTTGTGGTATTTTTATGGTATGGTACATGTAACTATAACAGATGCAACAAAGACGGTCCAATAGCATTGTATCGTCCTGCATTTAGTAGTCTTTCTTCATATTACATGTAGCCCTTATCAAGCCGAGAAAAACAGTTAAGAATTACCCAATTTCAACAATTATTGTTGGAGGTCTGGCTATTTTCTTATAATTTCTGCTAGATTTAATTTTTCTGACCTTGAAATGACCATGATCAGTGGCGGCGCCAGACATTTTTGTAGCCAGGGCATAACCAGGGCAATTATACAAGTAACCAGTGCAGAGGCGGTTGATGCCCCAAATAAATTCTTGGCAGGGCAAAAATTCTGGCAGGGCAACGACCAGGGCAAAGGCTTTTTAACCAGGGCATTTGCCCTGGCATGCCCTGGTGTAGTGCGGTAGTGCCGCCACTGCGTCAACCTACTTATCTGTCATCGCTGACTATAATTTTTGTCAAATGGCTTTGATTAAATCACTTAATAAATGGAGACTTTCAATGCATAAACGTTCGTTCCGTGAGCCATGGAGTTCTCCTTGACCCGCGCTACCTTAGGCCTACTACGGCTTGGCTCAACCGCTTCGAAATCTCCTCAGAATTTCCTTTGTGCATTACACAATAAAATAATAATCGTAATCGTAAACTCGAAATTTAAAATGGGCTACTCTGAAGCTGAGCGCAGGATACCTGCTTATTTACGAGCACAGTGTCGTATCAGAGGGGATTTGGAACGACGACAGGTGATTAAAACTCTAAATCCGCTACATAAATTAAAAAGACTGAATGAATTTTGCGTATGTATTGACATTTTCATCAAACGCCTACCTGATTTTCAACTCTCTTCCGACGAAACTGGTTTGCCTTTGACTGTATAAATCCATTCATTAAGGTTGGTAATGTCACTATTAGTTACTTCGCAAACAGGTTTCGGAAAGGTGTCGACACTAAAAAGCAAAACAAAGCGTTCGTGTGAAAAGATAATAGGACAATGTAAACATGGCGACAATGTTGCAAAAATGACTGAAAGCGGGTAAAAAGGGTAGAAAGTGAGGGAAAAGAGACAAAGTGAGTGGTTCCAACAGTCTCACTGTCTAGAAAACCCCTGATAAACTTGCATGGCTTCGTAGGAGTTTTTGTTCTTAAAACTCTATATCTACAATAATATTGTCCTCTTTTTCCTCAGTGAGATACCCATAGCTCCTCATCTCAACCTAAAAGTATCGGAGAATAGATAGAATGTTAGTGAATTTAGATGGAATTCTAAACTTTGCCGATTCATTCATAAGTATAATTCTCCTGCCAATCTGCAATTGTATTCTTGAATTTATATAGCGCCACTACACATAACTAATCGGAGGCGTTCTCTGCTCTAGACTAGAGCGCAGGGAATCCGTGGTAAAAACGAAAAATAATCCGACAAACAGACAGCGATGTATCAAACTTTTCAGATTAATCGATAAGTCTACTTTAAGACAAAGATAATGCGTCGACTGCTATCGAAACATACAGAGTGGATAGATGATCATTTGAATTAACGATCTATGGCTAACTCTATAGTAGGATGAAAAGTAGAATTGATAAAGCTAATTTCTTTTGTATAAAATTATAAATGATACTTTATGCAGAGATCAGTCGCTGGCTCGTGCACGCGTGCTTTTACTCCTCTTCAAATAACCCTTGGAGTTTTGGTATACGGCCTACTCAGCTTGTTTTATGTCTATGTCTACAACCTAGAAGCTTCGTTTCGGTTTCGCCTATTCGTATGCATAGCCCTGCTGTTCTTAAAACGAACTTTGGGCGATTCCTGAATCAGATTTTGTGTTTGTTTATTGATCTCAATAACAAAAACAAAACAAATAATATTCAACAGTAGTTAACCACAAAGCATAATCATTTTTGGGTCGTCCATTAATTATGTCAACAAATTTTAGGCATTTTTGACCCCCTCCCCCTTGTCAACAACTGTCAAACATTGACGGACCCCTAAAAATTATGTCAACAATCCTAGAACCCCCCTACAAAAAAGAAACAAAATGGCTCAATACAAGTAGAATAATTTTTTTAAAAGTTTACATTAAAAAATACAATCTCGAATTTCAAAATATATGAGTTTAGTTTATTACCAGCCTTTTAGTAGTATTAAACATTAAGCACTTTATACATTTTTAGCATTTCTTAATGTTTTCGCTACCATTTGGAAGGGTCTGTGTTGATTTATTGGAAAAAATTCTTGACGTAAACTTTTACTGAATCCCCCTCCCTTTGACAACAACTGTCAAACTTTTCGAAACCCCTTTCCCCCCCTATTTTGTTGACATAATTAATGGACGACCTTTGATCATAGAACGAGTATGCGCATATTACGAATATTAAGATTTTTACAAATTTACGAATATTAACGAATATTAAACTGGCCAACGAATATTAATTTTTTTTTAAAATTCTTCCAAATCCGGATATAGTAGTAAAAAATTCAGTGCCAAAAACTATAGGTATTAGAGCTAGAACAAGAACAGTTAGGGCCTACATGTTACAGTTACTCATCTTATATCAGTAACTTCACTTAGTTTATTTGTTTGAAGTCTTGATAGGCTAATGCCTATATAGATCATGCATGCGGAATTCAAATTTTGGCGCAAAAACGAACGACACCACTATGAAACAGTATGAAACAAACACCGATTGTATGACCCAGCTATCTCTATAATTCCCTATCCCTCAGCGGCTCAGTCCAAGATTCCTCCACCTAATTAATCAAAGTTGCCCACATGCATTAAGCGCATCGTTGGAGCTTCGGTACTAGAACATCATTCATCCACACATAGTCTGCTTAAAATTATATAGAATTACAGCAGAGAGAGAAACAGAGATAGACGGATAGAGAGGAGAGCAATCGTAGAGAGACAGGCAGGGCTGCCAACTTTTGATTTTGCCAATCCGGGACGCCCGCAGTCACTCGATATCTCATTACCAATTTACCCTGTCCACGTCACTGTATGTAGGCTAACAAATGTCAGCTTAATGTAGAATCCACAGTCTATTTCAAATAGTCATTGAGATTGCACACAATCATCAGAAGAAACGTGGCCTATATTTAAAATTAGAATCAACTTCAAGACAAAAACGTTTATTAAATTCCAGTAGCCTACGGGTAGGCAATGCCTACCAGGCTAAAGGGCCCAACACGAGCGAAGTTCATATAGGCCTATACAGTAACAATTTAGGCCTACAGTTCTAGGCTACATACGTGTAGATTGCAAATATTATTATTTATTGGGTCTGCGTTGGTAAAGCAGAACTTCGCTTAAACTTGTCATTCTGCTACGTTGATGCTGTTTTAATTAAGCAGTTACAGATCAATGCGTACAAAGTCGTTGCACTCAGCACATGTTACGTTAAAAATATTTCGTCAACAGTTCCGATTTAGCAATGTTGTCAATTGTTGATGCTCAGGCTATTGCGATTGGCAGACACCAGATCGTTCATAACGCAGAACACTCTCTCGCAAATGCATTGACAACGGGAACTGAAGGTAGGCTACGTAGGACACAAAGCTAAGCAACTGAGTTCCGTGGTTTGCAAAGTTTTGAAGAATTCAACCCAGCGCTGTCCCACACCCGATGTTGAGCTAACAACGTCAGGTCTTATAGAGCGAAGAAAACAAGAACAACACTTGGTGAAGTATCTACACCAAATTCCGGGACAATTTGAGATCAATCCGGGACACGGGACGCAAAAAGCCGATTCCGGGACTGTCCCGGCGAATCCGGGACGATTGGCAGCCCTAGCAGAGACAGAGAGGGAGAGGTCGTACGATTTCTTCCCTCTCTGTCAGAGAGGGAGAGAAATCGTAGACAGACAGACTGACAGACAGAGAGAAAGAGAGAGAGAAAGAGAGAGAGAGAGTCATGGTCGGCTTTTTACAGAGTTCTTCAAAAGTAGGAACGATTTGGGTAAGGAGCCCAATTACGCGTACCAGGTTACGGACCACAGCTCTAAGTACAGCGCCGCTAAACCACTGCACATATTCTTAAATTAGTACTCTTAAATTAGTTCGTAAAATGCGGAAACAGTAACGTCATAAACGAATATTTACGAATATTTACGAATATTAAAAATGTCCTAATATTCAGGAATATTTACGAATATTAAAGCCTGAAGTCACGCATTCTCGTTCTATGATTTTGATATACAATTATCACTGCATACATAAGGGAGCAATTATAGGCTCACCCGAAGGGAATAATCCCGCTGAATGGGAGCCTAATTACAATATTATATCAACAAATCTTACTAGTAACAAGTACTTAAAACAGTGGCACTATCTTCAGGCAGTAGATGACCCAAGATACACGACAATATAATAGTTGAAATCAAACTACTCACGATAGCTGTGTCAGCTAGTGTCATAGAGAGAATATGCAGAAACCTTTATTCTTTGGTCAATGGAACCGCAGCAAATTATGAGTTTGAGCGATTTTAGCTGAGGTTTGCGGCCTCACTTCTCACCTAAAGTCGCTACCACTATAATTATCATTGTTATTCTTATTATTATTATTATTTTGGTTTTTTGTTTTCCCCTGAGGTAAACATGATCCCTCATGGACTTGAATATTACTCATTGTCGATGGGGTTGTCTGGAGATGACTCTACTCGTCGTTGTCCTGAAATGCGATAGAGTTGAAGCGTTGCTTTGTTAATGATATTCGCTGAAAGAGGAAGGAAGTTTCTCCTGGGTCCCCCGTGATCATGCTTGTTTTTCGTCCCAGTTCGGATAGAAAGTCCCGACCTTCATCGTTTATCGGACCCATAGTTTCAAAAGCCAGAGGTATGAACACGTGTGTGCAAGAGAGTGGAAGGTATTTCTCATGTTTGCGACTGTCTGGGAGGTGTCTGGTAAGTAAGTTGCGGCTAAGGTGTCAGTCACCGTAGCGTCCCAGACTAGGCATCGACCCACCTGCCACGGGACTAGGGTGAGGCCATCAGGTCTTCTCCCGTCCGTTCTCGTTAAACCCGAGGGTTCCTTCGTTGAAGGGAAGCCTGCGCGGACCAGCGCTCGATAGACCAGGTCGTTCAAAGATGCGTGTCTAGGGAGTCTTCCCGGGCCCAAAGTGCAAGAGAGCCCATGCAGGCCATACGAGGCCACCAGAGCGCCGCATGGGCATTTATGTGGTTCGCATAGGGGAGTCCGCAACCGAAGGCCAACCGCCACCCTGATTGCCTCGTCGTCCAGCTTCAGCCCGCAATTGGCGACAGTGAGGGTCGCTCCAAGAAGCGCCCTGTGTCCCGGGTCGGGGAGTCTGGACTGAAGGTCCGATATGATTCTGTCTAGCAGGGGCCTGTCCCATGCCGACTGTCTGTGAGCAAGGCCAGTTTCCGGGCGCTGCGACGAACCAATCTCCTGCCATCGGGCCAGTGCCATCTCCCATTGTGGGTCTGGAGAGGCCAAGCTGCTGAGCATGGTTGATTGGAGCCGATCGGTGCCCGCGGCGGAAGCCAAAAAAGCGGGAAGTGCCAGCTGCGACACCGAACGAATCCCCAGTCCGCCCATCTTGATTGGGAGCGTTGCCTGGAGCCATGCCTCTTCCGTGAGGGGCAGATTCAGGATTCTGCTGAGACCCAAGCGCAGGACCGTGTCATAACGTCCCAGCCCCGGGTGTCCCGAACAGAGGCAGCACCGCAGAGTGTGAAGCAGGTTAGTGGCACCCAGTGAATATCTCAGAATGGTTAAGGCAATATCTTGCATTTTCATAAACGCATTTTCGAGTTCCGCCGTGCAGGTCCTAAGTGCATCTTCTAGTGCCTCTAGGTTAGAGAGAGGAGATCCGAGCAGTGATGCCTTTCCGGGGCTGACCAGTGAGTATCCACCCACAATGGGGTGTTCGGTCGCCAGTCCCGAGACGTGGAAGATTACCTCGCACTTGGTGCGGTTTAGTTGTAGGCCCAGGGCTTTGCATTTGGTCTCCAGGAGTGTCACGTCCTCCATCACAGTCTGCAATTCCCCCCAGGAGACATCATCCAATAATACCAGCACGAGCGTAGATGACAACTCGGCGAGTATGGGCTGAAGGGGGAGGCAGAATAGCAGTGGGCCCAGGGGATCGCCCTGTTGGGGACCCACCTGGGAGCTTACAGTAAAGATGCCATATTTAATATTGGAGGGTTCCGAATAGGACAAAGAGCAGAAAAGTGCCAGTTCAGGGAGTATTGTGAAAACCGAGTTTAGCATTTGGTCTCTGTAGAGGCTATTGAAGGCATTTGAGAAGTCTAATTTAGCCAGGATAGATTGATCGTCCATTTTATCCAGGAATCGCCTGGCGGCGTGCGCCGCTGCCTCACAAAGGCTCACATCCTCCCGCCTCCCCTACTCCAACCTGTCTGGGGGTCAGATACGGAGCCACTCTGCTGATCGCGTAGGTGTTCACGCTTTTAACTGCCAATCTGCGCCAGTAGTATCCAATGACTAGTGGTCGAAATCCTCCCGAGCTTTTTCGTAAGGCGAAAAGCGTCCCTCCGAAAAAGAAGTGTTTTCCAATCTGTGGCTTCCTTATTGCCGTATTATAAATGCCATCTTATGCAAATGCAGCGGGAGGGGGTCGCGGTTTACTTGGCTATTATAACAGGGGGGTCGCGACTCGAAATAGGTTGGGAAACACTGTTATAGACCATCATGTTGCCCAACTAATTTTTACTGTTTGGCGTGTCTCTTTTCGAGATTTAGGGCTCAATTAAGTGAATTAACTTACTAACCAGTGTATGTATGAATATATGTATGTATGTATGTATGTATGTATGTCTGTGTGTACGTATGTATGTATGTATGCATGCATGTATGTATGCACATGTATGTATGCATGTATGTATGTGTGTGTGTGACGTTGTATGTATGTAAGAATGTATGTATTAGGACAATTAATATAGCGGATTTCAAGTGTCTCACAAAAGCGCTTTCTCTGCGCTAGCCTATACGATGCACGTTAAATATAATTTACTTCTAGACTATAACATCAGGTAGCAATAGAATGCACAGTAAATAAGAAAAAGAGTCACCAATGGCGAACCCACGCCCACACGTTATTAATACTAATTGTGGGGCGCGGTGGTGTAGAGGTATGTTCGGTGCCTTGCAGCTGGAGGGTTGCGGGTTCGAATCCACCTCAAACCGCCGCGTAGGGACCCTGGGCAAGTCCTTTACTCACAATTGCTCGTGCGCTTCGGCGTGAATCTCCGATTCAGTATCCGCGCTGTAGTCGGGAGCGCCTCTGAGTATAAATCGTGAAGGGGCGATATATAGATATCTGAAATGAAAATGAAATGAAATTATAAATGTATTGTTAGCATACTTTTACTTACATCTGACGTAGTTTATCGTCCGCCATTATTTGCGGTGGGAAACACAGAATTATCAATATTTCCGTCCAACTTAAAAAATTACGATGGCGGATTACAATATTGTAAAGACGTGTCGTTTTGAGCACAAGCAGAAATTGTTGACGTAGCCCAAGCAGCAAAACTTTTAGTACGTAGGCCTAACCGTGTTTCTACGTCGAAATGAATTCCTGCATAATAAAGGAGTCATAGCCACGCCAGCCGTATACCACTGATCGGTTTATCCCTCCGGCCTATAAGGCCTGCATGTCCCACTGCCACCCAAGGTCGTTGATGACTTATCAGTTGATAAGTTCCATCTGGTATATAATATACATGTTATTCTATACAGCCAAGCAACAGAACTCGGGAATAAGCAGTGATGGGGAAAAATACTTCTTAAAAATATTTTGAGTATGAGTATAAATACTTGATCACAAAAGTATTTAAAATACAAGTATAAAATACTTGTCTAGGAAAAGTATTTTAAATACTAAGTAGAAATACTTTGTGCTGAAGTTTATCACAGATAAGAAAGTCATATAAAATTGAGACTCAAACTCTTAATGTAGAATTTGGAACACCAGGAAAAATATTTCTCCAGTCTAGCATTCTTTATGTGGCACTTAGGAATTTTCCTTAGCTATCAGCAGTTATGATTTTTTCAACGGTATTCAAAGATTTTTGTGCTTCTGCTGACATTGCTCCAGCTTTTAGCATTTCCAGGGCACTTCTTTTCAGATGCTTGTAGGTACCAATGTCACCAGTTTAAATCTTTTGGAAATCATATGTCACTATCAGATTCAATGTATGAATTACACAGCACATATTTTTGGCAAGAATATGTCAATGGTATTATCTGAAGAGGGCAAAATTGTGTTAATATATAATGGAATTAATTAATCCATTCCATCATCGCTATCATAAAATTCATCATCAACACATGAAGTGTAGCCAGCAGTATGGTGGCTTTGCACTTCTGGCTCATGTTCTGCCTTCTGATATGTTGAAAATGCTTGAACAATGTTAGACCCATTGTCTGTGACTGTGGAGGTGATGTTTGAGTGGTAATGGCCAGTGTCTGAATGCTTTGTTAATTGTTATTAATGAGGTATAAAATTATTTATAAAAAGTATTTTAGCATTATAATTTAAAGTACAAAATACTACCAAAAATTATTTTAAGTAAAAGTATAAATACTTTATCTCAAAAGTATTTTAAATACAAGTACAAAATACTTGGATTGTATTTAAAATACTATTTTAAACACTAGTATTTTAAATACTTCCCATCACTGGGTATAAGAACAATAGGCTCTTATACCCGGGGTTCGAGATCCTGAGTGGCCGAGTGGGTTTGTAGCCCGCCGATCACGCCGGCGGCCCGGGTTCGATTCCCGGTCGGTCGGTTTATCAGAGATTAATTTCTCGGATCTTGTTATTGCGGGTGGCTCAGTCGCAATATAAACGTGGAGCACGAGGTTGTACTCTGCCTCCGACACTAATCATCTTCGATATGAAAAAGTGTCGTTAAGCCCAAGTACATACCCGGGGTTCAGGCCAAGCATAACTTGTCGTTAATTGAAGTTTAAACATTTCTGACAGATTAAGGGATGGCACACTTTGAAATACCTCTACTTGTACTGCAAAAACCTGTTGTAAAAAAACAAGACTCTTTAGCACTGGCTTCAACGTTAGCGACCTCCGACCCTCTTTTGTTGGACTAGAAAGAATATCAGACATAATTATGTGGAACAGCTTTGCGACGGTGTTAAATGGAACGAGTCTCTCTGTTAAACTGTAATTTGACATTCATTAATAAACGCCAAGTTCACGAACAGACACTATGTGTATTATAAGAGTATATATATTATGTATAATGCATGTGTATGTGTATATGTGTAATTGTATATGTTGCCTATTATATATATGTATAATATTGTATATGTATTAGCATATATTATGTGTGTGTCTCAAAATATGTGTAGGCATATAATAGGGGACGGCAGAAGAAGATCAAGTCTCTCAGATTGAAGAAAGAAGATACTGTAGATAGAAATATATGGAGAAGAAGGATGAATGTGGCTAACCCCACCTCTGGGTTGGATTGATTTAAGCCGGAAGGATATACACTGTGTCCACGATAAAGTAGAACACTAGACTTTGTGAAATATCTTGGTCAATTGTAGTACTATAGGTACTAAATTTGGTGCACATGAACTTCAGTCTATTCTATCTATACCCTACAAATTTCATTACAATTGATGCAACGATTACGAGGATATACCCATATGAAATTGGGTGGTTCAGGAACCAAGTTACCAAACAGTAAAACGCATAGAATTGCGTCATTTTTCTGGCTACCGCAGGGGATACATAGGCTGTTGTTTATAAGCGTAATTTTCGGAAACAGTTACACTATGAGACCTGTTTTACGTAACAGTAGTTGGTTGTAAAGAAAAGGTTTTCAGCGCAGAGGACAAGATTTTTATCAAGGAGTTGAGAGAGACGAAGGGGTATGGCGCAAGGAGACTCAATACGGAATTTCCAATGAAAAATTGGTCCCTAGCTGGTGTCAGCAAGCTGTTAAAAATGAATTCCACAACCGGATCAGTTGCAAGGAAACCACGAGATCAGAGGCGTTACGAACGCAAACAAATATCAATGCTGTCGAAGAACTGGTGCTGAGTCAGGATGATCAGCCGCGCACGCATCTGTCGATGCGTTTTACTGTTCGGTAACTTGGTTCCTAAACCACCCAATTTCATAAGGGTATACCCTCGTAACCGTTGCATCAATTGTAATAAAATTTGCAGAGTATAGATAGAATAGACTGAAGTTTATTTGCACCAAATTTAGTACCTATAGTACTACAATTGACCAAGATATTGCACAAAGTCTAGTGTTCTAATTTATCGTGGACACAGTGTATATGTATATATGTGTACATCATTGTGTATATGTACCCGATCCGCGGGTACGGATCGGGTACGGGTAAACCCGCGGGTACGGGTATACCCGCAGACCCCTAGACTATGGGACCCACCTCGGCTTGGCCCATCAGTTCCAAAATGTGCTGTGGGCGGATGCCATCGGGCCCCCCCCACCGCTGAACCGGCAGGAAAAGTGCGGATTCGCGCCAAGACTTCTGCCTTGGAGGTAATTTCCTGGTGGGGGAGTTGGCATCGGCGGTCTACCTGGTGGGTGAGTCGGGTGTTTCAGACGTAGTTCTTCAAGTGTGGACTAGTTTATCTGAACGGTCTTGTCATCCGAGTAAAGAATTCTCGCCGCTGCTCTTATGTTTTCATCCTCTAATTTAGCTGCAACCGCCGCGGCGATCGTTTGAGCGCGGCTAGAGCCTCCTCCCGTCCTGGCACCGGCCCTCTTGCGGGGTGAAAAGAGCGGGCATTTCAAGGGGCAATTTTGTGAAAAATTCACTGGTCCTGCTTTGATTTTCGAGGTCATGTTGTGGCGTATGCCTTCTCTAGTTGGCTGGGCGAGCGTCAGGGCCCCAAATGATAGAAGATGTTGCCACAAGAGGGGTGAGTCAGGTTCCTGCAGGATGCGGTTGATCACCGATGTTAGTAGTCCACACAGGCTATGCCTGGCAGCTTTGGGTATGCGCTTAATTAATTTGGTGAGCAAGTAAGGGTGGTGAATTTGTTCTGGCGCCGGTGGTAGACTAGGTGTTGGGTCTGGGTTCCTCTGAGATTGTCCTTGGAGATTCGGGTGGGGTCGATTGAGCGCCAGAGCAGGCTGCGCCGGCGGTTGTGGTGCCATCATGGGTGGTTTATGGGAGACCAAACAAGGATTATCCCTGGGCCCGTGTTTATGCACCAAACCCCGCAAAGTCCATTGGATTTCTGTTGGGCCAGCTAGCGCTCGGTGTCCCTTCCATTCTGAGCTGTTTGTCTGTGTTAGAAGCATGTGGCTTCCTCTTGTTTATCTGTATTCGGGTTAGCGTTAATTAAGTAGGTCAGCCGCCCGGGGGGGGGGCGTGGCGGGCGGAGTAAAGACGTCTATGTCAGACTATGTCTTTAGATTGACGCGAAACAGAGGTTTAAGATACAACCTGGTATGTGTAGGAGCACCTTCGCCAAGTCCTGTCGTAAATAAAGCTTAATATCGGCGGTAAAAACAAGTCTACGTCAGAAACATAGATCGCTGGTAAACAAAGCCGCCATCTTCGAGCAGGGCCATTCCAGACAGAGAGAGAGAGACAAAGAGAGTCAGACAGAGACAGACAGAGACAGATAAAGAGACAGACAGAGAGAGAGAGAGAGACACAGACAGACAGAGAGGGAGAGACAGACCAGAGAGAGAGAGAGAGAGAGAGAGAGACAGACAGACAGACAGTGAGAGAGAGAGGGAGAGGAGGAGGGAGAGGAGAAAGAGAGAAAGAGAGAGAAAGAGAGAGAGAGAGAGAGAGAGAGAGAGAGAGAGAGAGAGAGAGAGAGAGAGAAGTAGCCTACTGTTGCCAAACATATCTACACAAAGAGAGAAAAAGAGGATAAAATAATGTTGGAGTGCATTTAGTTGCCTTGTTTCTTACCACAGGTAGTAAGACGAGAAACACAAGAGAAATTAGCCAATTTCAGCAATAATTGGCCGAAATCTGGCCATTTCTTCTGATTTTTGCTAGATTTCCTTTTTCCTGACCTTGAAATGAGTTTGAATGACCCAGTTTTTTGGGCGTCTGTATTTTCCCCAGATGTAGCTTTTGTCGAGGCAAACAAACACAACAAAATGTTCATCCAAATGTCCATCATTAATTTTTTGTGATAAAAAGAGTATAATGACAATGAACCGAGCTTGGGCGCCTTCAGTCCTTGGTATTTTAGTAGTCTATGTTCGGGGGCTTTGAGCGACCTCAGGCTAAAATTTTAATATTATGTGAAAGATATTTATAGACAACATATGAATAAATAATGGGGGAAACTTGAGTATGAGTGTTTTCAGCGAGATTGGAATGGGCTTGGAAAAATACAAGCCTACACGCTTCTCCAGTAGGTAGGCCTATAGGATGTAGGTCTATTATAGAGTGTATACAAGTCCCAGGTATCGCCTACACCGATTTGTTATTCTAGAGAGAGATAGAGCATTTGCCAGCACTTGTATTTGCCTATGCCTGAAGTAAACAGCGTCTATTAGCAGTCGCGAGCCGCGGGCCACAGCGCTTTTAAGCGGATCTTTACGCGCGCAATACATTGCAACCGCTCACACATACACAAACGTATGCACACATGGATAGATATATGGATGGACGGACGGACGGACGGACGGACGGACAGGATGGACAGGATGGATGGACAGGATGGATGGATGGATAGATGGATGGATGGATAGATGGATAGATGGATAGATAGATAGATAGATAGATAGATAGATAGATAGATAGATAGATAGATAGATAGATAGATAGATAGATAGATAGATAGATAGATAGATAGATAGATAGATAGATAGATAGATAGATAGATAGATAGATAGATAGATAGATAGATAGATGGATGGATGGATAGATAGATAGATAGATAGATAGATAGATAGATAGATAGATAGATAGATAGATAGATAGATAGATAGATAGATAGATAGATAGATAGACAGATAGGAGGGATAAATTCAAGCCTGAAGATGAAATATGCCTGCTTGGATCCCATAACTGCAAAACTGAACGACAAAGCTTTGTTGGGCGTTATAATATGGTCCAGATGGAATAGAGCAAAAACATCGACTATACAAATACACACACACACACACACACACACACACACACACACACACACACACACACACACACACACACACACACACACACACACACACACACACACACACACACATACACACGCACACATCTGCACACTCGTACACACAAGCCCATCATCATAATACAAGAATGACCATCAATAGTAACTTAAAGAACAAACAAACTCAGTACAATGAAGTGCCTTAACCGGCATTAACGCAGCTTAACGTAAATCAACTTTAAAGCTGGTTGCAAAATGATTCACCCAAACCAGGCTTTAACACAACCTACTTACTTTACCTATGTATGCATAGAAAAGACATGCTTAAATCCTGTACATACACAACTATTAGCTCGACCTAACGGGGACATAGGGGCCTGCATGTACATGTAAGAATGGTTAAACCAAAGCACAATGACCATCAATAATCGCTCTCTCCGCTCTACTGAGCGTGGCGTGCTCATTGTCCCTTTTGCCCGCACAGCTACTAAGCAGAATCGGGCCTTCTCAGTGGTTGGCTCCTCCCTCTGGAACGGGCTCCCTTTGACGCTATGCTTGCATCCCATAATCCCCTCTGAAGCTTTCTATACTTGCCTGAAAACTGTCCTTTTCAGCCGTGCCGTGGTCGGGAGCGCTCCTGAGTAGTAACCTTGAAGGGGCGCTATATAAAACTTCGTAATGAATGAATGAATAATAATTGAAGGAATGCCTCATATTTGCATAACGAAACTGCCTAACCTAGGCGTTAACATAAACTACATAAACTGTTTCAGAGCTAGAGCGTAATGAATAGCCCAGATCAGGTACAGTTCAGGCAGTAATTACACAAGACAGATTCACTCGAATCCAAACTATGCTCAAACGCTACACTGTCTCAGCAAAGACTAAGATATGAGCATAAACATGCAGAAGGTCCATCACTCAATTGGAAACTTTGAGAACCTTGAAACCCACAACACTGTTTATGGAAGAAGGATTCGTTCAGGTCCAAGTTTACATAGCCGTAACACCGGCCCAGGATACTCCATGGTCATTTAAATATCAGAATATATTCAAGCCTGAAGTACACCGACAAATGATAAATATTGCTGCAAAAAGGGTCAGTTATGACAACAATAATACTGATCAGTTATAGCATCATAAAAATGCAGCTTTAGTTCGGTCTACAAGGAGGTCAGAATCAGTGTATCAACCTGGGCAGAGAAATAGCCACCAGTTAACATCAGAGCATTCATATGGTAGTACGTGTTGGAGAGTGGGTGGAGAATCAAGGAACAGGATGAGCAACATTATTGTTACTCAAGCTATATTAGACCCTATCTTAGATAGGACAATTTGAAATTAGGTGAAGATGATCATTGCTTGATGCATTATCGTTTGTATTAGCAACTTTCTTCATGATGTTCTGGTAGAACTGTAGTAGGAGTTTAATCTAAAACACATTACATTGTTTGAAAGTGAAATAGTCATTGACGCTCTGCATTACTGCAGTTCACTTAACCTTTGTCATTGTGAAAATGTTTGTTAAAAAGTTTGTTAGAAAGTTGGAAAAAGTTTAACTAATTAGTTTTAGTTTTGTGAACTTACATGTATTTACAAAATCAGTTGCCACCTTTAGTTGAACTATTTTATTTTAGTTGCAAAATGTAAGTATAACTTTAAAAAATAGTTTAGTGCCCATCACTGAGTTTAGATTGCGTTGAAAGTAATATAAGTAACGACTTTTTCTTAAAAGTCGAGAATTCTTTCCCGGATAATCCACAGATTGTCGGTATTCTTAAATTTAATCTATCACTTAATGCTTATCTGTTGTCCCGTGTAACAGTGCGCGTGTACTAGAAAAGATTATTTTTATATCAGGCTGATTCTTGAATCTTGCTATGCCTAATTATAAATTACACGTAGGAATCATTTGACAACAACCTTTAAATTACTGGTTGTACAGGGATTCCGATATCAACTATCGTCATCGTAATTATATGTAGGGGAGACCGGGGTTGGATGCAACAGGGGTTGGTTGCAACACTATCGCTAGTTAAGCGCTAAATAATAGCAGCGTCAAATCAAATCACCTACCTTGTAAAGAATATATTTTAGGTCAACGTGACTTAATTTCTTTGCCGGCTGTTGACTAGAACTACCGAAAAAATAAAAGAATTATTTTCGGACATCAAAAGTAAATTTGGCGATTTTGTGCTTTTTCGTAATGTAGCTCAATGTTTTGAAGCAATTTAGCGCTGTTTGGTGCCATAAGTTGAACAAGGAATGGGGCTTCAAAATGCATTTAGTCGCTTTATTTAAAACCAACGCTGTCGATAAAATTTTTCTTTAACAATGTCTATGCATGGCTTCGGGGTTGGTTGCAACATTTTGAATCAGGGGTTGGTTGCAACATGTTGCAACCAACCCCCATGCATTGATTTCAATTAATCGTGTTCAATATAGACCTGCTCGTCACAATTAGCGTAATCACAGACACTTGAACAAAGCAGCATTAGAGGGAGGAACTCGCCGACAAAGCAGTTACAGCTTCTAAAAAACGAAAAACCGTACCAGAAGCAAAAGAACTTTAGATAAGTCCCAGTGAACCAAAGAGAGTGACTAAGCCTCAGTCCACGGTCAGTCAACCGGTGCCTAGTCAGTCGTCGAGCGTCACTAAACAACCGTGGCATAGCCAGTTGTCGAGCGTCACCAATCAACCGGTGCATAGCCAGTCGTCGAGCCGAATAGATTGTACAAACAAAAGAAAAACAAAACACAACATACCATCATGTAAAAGATGAATTTTAGATAAGACAGACAGTGAGGAATCTGACAGTGATAGAAATGATGACGATGATGGAAAACGTTTTTGTATAGGCCCATCGAGATGGGTCATCTGACAATGTGGATTATCTTGATGAAACACGGTCTGTGGAAGATGATGATTACTCTGTACGTCATGATCGTTTTAAAACAAGGTGATTACGTGATGGTCAAACTTCAAGGACTTAAAAAATACAGCTCATTTTGTGGCTCGTATGACCGACAATTCATCGTCAGATGATTTAGAAACGGAGGTCATACATTTTGCCATAAAATCGACTAGGCGTTCATTTGATGATAAAGAAACTGTTCGATTTGTAATTCCATAAATTTCAAGAACATATCCGTTTCCAATAGAGGATAATAAGGAGGAAATTGCCTAGTCCGTTAATAATGGCACTAAGCGAGTCAGTACGCAGATAACATTCTCATTTTCCTTTTCTGGTTACAATTTGAAGGCTTGAAAAGCTCTGCAACTTTTAATGAAATCTTGAACATTATAAGCCTAGATAGGTAGAAGTAGCCTGCTATGGGAGCTATAGGCCTATCGAGTATATATCGGACATTTACTAAACGATTATTGCAGCAAAACAGTTTAATATCTTGATTGACGCTTTTGATTA
Organism: Aporrectodea caliginosa; assembly: GCA_020284085.1. Taxonomy (NCBI): domain Eukaryota; kingdom Metazoa; phylum Annelida; class Clitellata; order Crassiclitellata; family Lumbricidae; genus Aporrectodea; species Aporrectodea caliginosa. The sequence goes on from JACEVL010001732.1 coordinate 24,782, forward strand.
GATTTAATTTTGATTTTCTTCAATTTATTACATTCTTATATGTAGGCAAGCCTCGGTAAGCCTTGGGCAATGCCGCTTTAGTTGAATAATTATACTATTTTCAATACTGTTGCAACCTTCCCCCAGGGTCGTTGCAACCAACCCCGGCCCGGGGTTGGTTGCAACACTTTGAAGCCCTCTGTTTAGATAGCTATTGTGGTTACATCCTTGGTCACTGAGATCGTCACTATAGCTTGTTTTGGAGCTGAGATATAAAGGATATATATGGACTAAAATGGTTGTAGCTTGTTCCAAAAATAAAAAAATGCACACGAAAATATGAAAAGTGTTGCAACCAACCCCGGTCTCCCCTATAATCGGTACTTGATAAGTTCTACAGGGTGAACCAAAAAAGTTACTCCAAAGGTCTGTTGCTAATATTTCGGCCAAAAAGTAAAAAAAATTAAATCACGTTTTAGCGTCTTAAAAGTAGTTCATATACACCTACAGCGGCCAAATTCCACCAAAACATTTCAAACGGAACAACACTCATGGCACATTCAATGGATGATTCATTCATTCATTCAGAGCATTTATATAGCGCCCCTTCAAGAAACTACTCAGGAGCGCTCCCGGCCCAGCCACGACTAAAGAAAAAAGACTTGAGGGACTTGTAGAACCCTGTCGGATGGCTTACAAGTAAAAAACGAAGCTTAAGTGGAAGGACATTCCAGATGGAAGGACCCACTACCGAAAAAGCACGGCGCTGCCTAATAGCCAAGCGAGCACGTGGAACAAGGAACTCACCCCTAGGGTGGTCCAAAAACATAGAAGTGAAGCTAGGGACCAAGATACCCCCTACATTTTTTACACTTGTTATTTGTATTATCCTGGCAAAATTTCAGCTTCCTACTCCAACTGGAAGACGGTGCTCAATGACATAAACTTACACCATTGTAATCGTCAATCGTCATGTAAAAGCAAAATGTGTTACAAACTGTGATCATCTTGGTAAAGTTCTTATGGAATAATGCAGTTAAGTTTTCTTACTAACTTATATTTAGGACTCATTGG
>JACEVL010001733.1:0-22106 GCA_020284085.1 Aporrectodea caliginosa
AGGGGGAGGAAAGGGAGGAAGAGCGAATGGAGGAAAGGGAGGAAGAGCGAAAGGAGGAAAGGGGGGGGAAAGGGGGGAAAAGAGCGAAAGGGAAAAAGGAAAGGGAAAAGGAAAAAAAAGGGGGAAAGGGGAAAGGGGAAGGAAAAAGGGAGGGAAAGGGGAAGGAAAGGGAAATGGTGGGCCCAAGAAATGGAAAAGAAGGCCATGGGGGGAGGAAGAAGAATTTTTGAAAAAGAAAGCAAAAGAGAGAGAGGAAATAAAGGAGACCCCAGGAGGGGGAGGGACGAAAAAAAAGCCCGTTTTTATAAATCCATTTGTTAGGTTATCGAATTATTTTAAATATTTTTTAAGTCTTATCCAGTTTGTTTTGGTTGGCCCCCAATTCGCAATTAAATGAAGTTTTACATTAAAATTTTTAACCTTTGATTACTTTACTTTCAATTTCCCATTTTCTTGAATTTCTTTAAATTTATTACTGTCGTCATAAAACATTTCCCTTGGTTAGTGAAGATTGCAAATTTTTTATTTTTGTTTCGTCCAGCCGCAATAGATTAAATACGAAGCTAAGTTTTTTGGTCCAGAAAACCGTAATAATTTGATTCAAAATCGTGATCCACCTTTCCTGTATTTCGAAAACATTTTTGGCGAAAGTGTCGGCATTGTCCTTTATTTTTGATGCGACACAGAAAATATGGGAGTTTATCAATTGGTAGGGGAAAACCCTTTCTAGCGGGGAAAAAAAATTTATAGGGGCCCTGTACCCCCAATTTTCAAGCTTGCCCCTGGGAAAAATTTTATTGGACACTAAAAGAGCGCTTTAGAATTTGGGTTTTAAAAGGTTCTTGAAAGGGACAATTTTGCCACTTTTAAATCGGTTTTCGGGGGGTCCCCCACGGAGACCCTTTGCGCCCCTCTGACATTTTTATTTTTTCCGAATTTAAGGCCCTTAAGGAAACTCCCCAATCTGGGGTTTGAAGGGTCAAGGTCATCCTCTTAGCATTATTTGCTGTCAGCACGGCGTTTTACACCGTCGATCACGATATCATTCTTAGGCGCCTATCTACATGTACCTCGTTTGGCCTTTCTGGTAACTTTCTTGACTGGATTGTTTCCTACACTCCATCACCGTGCCTTCTCTGCGGTCTGCGTGTCTACTAGGACTCCATGTGTTCCTGTCCCGTTTGGCCTGCCCCAGGAATCTGTGCTGGAGCACTCTTCTCTAATTATATTATTTATACTGCTGATACTGGTCCTCTCTTGGCCTCTTGTTGAGCCTTGCTCTGTGCTGAACCAATCTTATGCGGGTGACCTGCAGACATTTTTGCACTGTCCTGCGTCAGCAGCCATTACCGAAGCCCGGGCCATGAACCGGGCAATGGAGGCTCTCGAGGCCTGGATGTCCTCCAATCGCCTGCGGCTAAAGTTAAACTCATCTAATACCCAGTTCATTTGGCTTGGCACGCGCCAGCAGCAGCTCGCCAAAATTGATTTTGAGGCCCTTGCCCAGGAGTTCCCGCAGATTACTTTCTCACAGTGGCAAGAAATTAATTAATTGATAAATCCAGGCAGGCTATCAAATTTATAAAATAAAATTATAGGCGTGTATGTAATGAGATCGACGATCGTCATGAAAACTGCAATCTCTTAGAGAAAATAACATATCCAAAATGAAGTGGCCAAGGGCAGCATTTTTGGGCCGTCGCCCCGGGCGGCATTTCAGCTCCGTACGCCATTGCTTTCTCATCCTTTGTCCGGGACCTTGGTGTCACATTAGACCAAGAACTATAACGTTCACGCGGCATATCAGCCTGCTATGTCGCGATTGTGTATACCAGCTGGCAGCTGCGTCAGCTTAGAGAGGTCTTCCGTTCCTTAACCTTTAATGCTGCCTTAATGCTTATCCACTTCTTTGTTGTTTCCTCGTCTTGATTATTGCAGCGCCTTCTGCGTGGGTTTTCCGGCGACTCGGGTTGGGTGCTTGGTTCGGGTCTTACGCTCGGCGGCACGCTATATTGGTTGCATCCCAAGATTCCGCCATGTTACTGACTATATGCGGGATGTCTTTGCATTGGCTTCCTTCCCCACAGTGGATCTTAGCCTTACCGGATCTCTTCCTTGGTCTGGCGCTGATGTGGTCTCTGTTTATCTACAGGAGCACCACCCTTCAGCATCCAGCACCGTGGTTCTCCTCGCTCTTCTAGGCAGGCTGAGGTTCTTGTTTCCCGGTCGCGGACTTCTATTCTGCAGCGCCGTGCTTTTTTCTGTTGCTGGCCTGCAATCTGGAATGGGCTTCCTTTGGCACTACGCCTAATGCCGAGAGCCCTTCAGATCACGTTCTATTCTAAATTCAAGACTGTTCGGACTTCGGAGTTGGGTCGGGTGCGCTCCTAAGTAGATAATCTTGAGGGGGCGCTATGTAAATCTCTCTGTAATGAATGAATGAATCATAATTTGCCAAAGAGCTGATGTAAAATGTTATTACTTTTAACCAAAAAGTGATTGTCTCCAAAATGGACCATTACAAACCAACAAATAAGTTTATTTTCTTATGCTTTAGTTAATTGCTTTGATGAGTCTGTCTGTTTCTAGTCTACGTTGGTTGCTGGGACTTTGCAGCTGAACCCATTTTAAAAAATCAAATTATGAAATTATAATTATAATTTTCCAAAAGAACTTATGTAAAATGTTATTACTTTGAATCAAAAGTTGGTCTCCCAAATGCACACCATTACAAACTAAATGAAATGAAAATTTAACCTACACCCTGGGGAGAGGGCACAGCCCATACCCCAGACCCCTCCCCTCAGAGTTCTTCAAAACTGCGTAATTTTATGGAAGACCTGGTTACGCCACTGCTTGGTCTGCCTTTGTTTCTTTTTCTTTCGAATCTTGCATGTAGTGCATTGTTGTGTAACTGGCATTCTTTCTACCTGTCCAAACCATCGGAATCTTTGTTGAACGACTTTGTCTAGCAGAGTTGTTTCGATGCCTAATGCTTGTCTAGTGCCATCGTTTCTTATTTTCTGCAGTCTTGCAAAATCCCTGCGATCTTCCGTAGCCAACTTATTTCTGCTTAAGAATTCTTTCTCAACTAGTTTTCGCATTGTCCAGCATTCCGTTCCGTATAGGAAAATCGATTGTATCATTGTCTGGTAGTTGTTATCTTGGTTTTCTTTATTAACCCCTTCAGTGCCTTACATGACGTCTTAAGACGTCATGCTGACTAGGTGCTCACTGTGCCTTGTAAGACGTCTTTAGACGTCAATTTTATGTTGACTGCATTGAAAGCGTGGCACTGCGGGTATAGTACTGAAGTCGTGTGGATGGCACTGCAGGAACACATGTGATGCCTGTAGGCTACTTTGGGCTACAAAAAATTTTTTTCCCGCGGTATTTTCGGCCTGGCTGTGCTGTGTAGGGATGACGTTGGGTTTTTCCAGTGAGTTGATAAATTGTTATTTATTATTATTATTACTAGTTGTTTACCCGTCCTAAGACGGTCAAAGGAAATTTAAAGAAAATGTGTTTATTCCAATGTGCAAATTGTGCATGACATTAAGTAAGTAAGTAAGTGAGTAAGTGTGCTCTTTATTAAACGCCGGCAAACGCGCAGCGCTGTACATAAAAAGTTATACAAAGTTATCAAATAGTAGCAGAAAAGTTGATAGCAGCGCCACCTACCGATTTTCATTACACGCAAATTTCAATCCGCGTGACGGTTTAAATTTCCGCTAAAAATCCCTCCCTCCCTCCCCTCCCCTCCCTCCCCTCCCCTCCCCTCCCTCCCCTCCCCTCTAAACCGCTCCCCTCTAAACCCCTCTCCTTTCCTCCCCTCCCCTGAATTTGAATCTCCGCTAAAAACTCCCTCCCTCCCTCCCTCTCCCTCTCCTTTCCTCTCCCCTCCCTCCCCTTCCTCCATTCCCTCTCCCTCCCGTCCCCTCCCCAATCCGTCACACCCTCCACTTCCCTCCCCTCCTTTCCACGCCCCATTTCTCCACTCCCTCTCGCTCCCGTCCAGTGTAGAGTCCAGCTACGCTGGACTCGTGTTGACTCTGTGTTGACTCTCTGTCGTGTTTGTTCATTGACCCGCTATACGGCGCTCGCGCGCCCCCTACCGATGTGTGTGGTTGTCGACCGCTACGCGGCGAACGTATGTGGCTGGCCCGCCTCGCGTTCCCCTCACCTGCCCCTGCAGCCAGAAATGCGTGCTGCCATCTGGCGAACTCACCTGCCCCTGCAGCCAGAAATGCGTGCTGCCATCTGGCGAATGACTCTTGCGAAACAGCGTTACACGACAGATGGACGCACGCATGCAGGGAGATTTCTGTGCGTTTATATTATTAATTTGTTATTAAAGTAATTGTGCCAATGCACCGGTTGCACCTGTCTTTTCTGCTAAGACGGGTGTTTTGATTGATACAGTTGACTTTACGCCATTGGATTACTTTATGACGTATATTAGGCCTATATATTATATATTATATTATATATATTATATATTATATTATATATATTATATATTATATTATATATATTATATATTATATTATATATTACTTATATATTATATTACTTTATGACGTATATTATATATTATATATTATATTATATATATTATATATTATATTATATATATTATATATTATATTATATATATTATAGCCTGGCACAGGGGGTACCGGAAACCGCAAAAATACCTGGCAGCGAAAGGGTTAATTCTCTGCTTCTCCATAATTATATTTTTTTATCATTAAAAAAGCTTGCGAAGCACGTTCAATTCTTCTTTTGGTGTCTTTATCGTTGCTGCCATCTGCGTTTTTTTAGCCCTCCAGCCCTCCTAGGTAGACGAATTGTTCTACTTGCTCAATAACTTCTTCGATGTTGAAACTTATTGGTGTCTCTTTGGTGTTTTCAATCGCGTTGTTTTGGTTTTTCTGCGTTGATCATTAGGCCGAATTTTCTACTGGTTTCGTCAATCTATGCTTAATATGCCGGTGGCTAGTCCTCTCTCGCCGTTTCATCTTCCCACCGACATTATACGGTCAGTGTACTCATTATGGCCCTATAGTTGAGCTGGTAATGGGCGCAGGTGGGGCAGAATTCTTATTCTTACAAATAATATTATCTGCCCAGGCGAGATTTGAACCCCGACCTCTCGATTGACAGTCCAGCACGCTAACCACTACACTATCGCGACATTGTAAGGCATCCTATAGAGGGAGCTCGCAAGTGGCGGCGCTATAAAAATTATTACATTATATTACAACGTAGCCTAAGGGGAGGGTAATTATACGTGGGAAGAGCAATAATGTCACTCCTGTCCGATAAACGAGATAAGTTTACAGCAATAAACTTTGCAATTATTTCGGAATAAGAATGTATTTATAGCCAATAACCGAGATAATTTAACACCAATATTAATACGTGTAACCATTCCTTTTGTACAGATAGCTTCGTGTAACAGGCATTGTGGAAGAAATGCCGCATGACTAATTACCTGTCTCGACAAGTGATTAATGTTCTTAATAACTTTTATCTCTTTTAATAACGCGTGCGAATGCGGTAGGCCTACAGCGGCCCGGCTCAGAGCAGGCCTACCGGAAGGCTAGGGGGCGCCACAGCTGCGGTGACAGGTCTACAAGGCGATGACCAGTATTTTAAAAGAGCCTATCGTTCTAGAGTTCCCGCAGTGCTATTCCGTGGAGCTCAGTTGGTATTGCTAAGTGAAGTTTTTTAAAGTTAAGGAGTAAGTAAATGCGCGGAATTTTTTTCATCATCGTCATAAATATCGTTATCATCAAGAATGTCGTCGTCGTCATCATCATCATTGTCGCGGTAATCACCATCGTCGTCGCTATTATCACCATCACCATCATGACAGCATCAACTGCATTATAATAACATCTTCTGAATCCCCATCATCATCACCACCACCACCATCGTCATTAGAAGTAGCATTGTCATCGTTAGCAATATTATCAGTATCATTAACAACATCAAGATCATCATCATCGTCATTGCTGAATAATATTGCTGCCGTTCTGTTGGCGCCTCAGCCCAGGTATCCTTCAACCTCTAGGCCCTCGCATCATATAAGGACTGGTCGACGTTGCTAGATTTGTATTAGGCTCATACTAGGCCTTAATGACTGATTATACCTATTTGTACCGAGATTTTTGCTCCACCTGCGCCCCCTATCCAACTCAGCTATCATGAGCACATTAGCCGCACACAGTCGCCTTGACGCCTTCATATGCCAAAGCTAAGAAAATGAAGTCACTAACACTACACTACATACGCATGGCTGCCCTATGGCTAGCTCTAAGGGACTGTTCTGCTTCTCTTCATCCTAGCTTGAACTACCGTACAAGCATCCACGTTATTTTCAGTGACTATCCCACGAGGCTGTTACCGATATCCACCGTAACACCATGCTGGTCCCTCGGCTTGACCTGTCCCGGATTCTGACCTGACACTGAAACGGACATTGCAGACTGGCTATTGTGGACTTGATTTAATATAACGCCGGTGAATAAGCTGGTCTCCCCAACTCGGCTTTTGTGTGAAGCTGCGAAATTTCGAAGATTTACATTACATTGACATCATCTAAAACTTTAAAAACCGTAAATTGTTTATTTTTCATTCCCGCAAGAATACACACAATACATATTTATTTATTTTGCAGCACAAGTACAGGTTGGAATTTTTCGTTAAAATCTGTGGAAGCCAGCTAGGCTAGCCAGTGCCTCCACTTGAATCGAACAAAGTCTGGGTATTAGACTATCTGCTTGGTATCTTGGTATCCCAGCACGGGTGAACTTCTTTTTGACTTAGCATCAGAGAAAAGTTGGTTTCCTGCTTGAGTTTTTGTGCGAAAATATCTGGGAGCTGCACTCGATTACGTTACATTGTGGCAATTGTGACCACAGCTGAACCACATCAGGAATCTCGAAACAGAGGACGTCGTACCTGCTCAATCCTCCGGAAGCCAATTCCGCGCATGCGCATGGATCTGACGCGGGGAAGCCTGGACATGACGTCTTACCCTGGCGCTGAAACGAGGCGTTCGTTTCTGATTAGCGACATCTTGGGAGAGCAAGCGAAGGTCACTTGTTCCACCACCCGGATGACCCCCACCGCCACTGCCACTTACACCGCAAACTGTAACCCAACGCCTTTTGTCCTCGACTTTGGGGACACCAGTCTGTCTGAGGCCACACACCGTCCCTCTCATCCTCCTCCTCAGACTCGAGAGGACTCAGAGGATTCAGTCGTCACCCTCAAGAGGATGAAACGATCCTCAGAAGACGCAGAAAGAACGCGGAACAAGACGCCCGACTACGACGAAGCGATGGACAGAGGTCAGTGTTCGCTGTATTCATACGCACAAGCATCTAAGAATTAGGGGTGGGCAACGAATAAAAATTTTTAATCGAAATTAATCGCACGATTACAATTTTTAATAACGCGATTAATTTTTAACTCATGTTACAAGAGATAACAAGTAGGCCTACAACTACTCTACCGACTCTGAGTAGTTACGTGAATATGCGCTATATAAATGCTTGCAGTCAATAAACAAAAAGCAAACATGTTTTTACTAAGCTTAGGCCTACTTGTGTTTACTTTTTAGTTTTTACGTAAAAGTTTAAACTGAGCGGTTTTATCAAGAATTTGTTTAGCGTATTTCAAGAAATAATTTGGCGCAGTGACAATCGCGTTAACTGCGTTAAAACATTTAATCGCGTTAATTAATTAACGCATTAATCGCGTTAATAACGCGTTAAATGCCCAGCCCTAATAAGAATACAGTTCTTAGCAGCATCTCGTGCAGTTAGTGCGATTGGTGTAGTCTACCGATTGGGGTTCGATCCTACTGGACTAGCTCTGTGCAACGACCCTTGGGCAAGCTTCACGCCTGTCTCTGTCGTCAGGAATTTCGTGCTAATCCTGAAGTTTGGGTGCTTTGATTCTTTTGCATTTAAGAAAAACTTACTTTTCATCAATTCAACTTCTATTTAAGAAAAGAATTCTTTTAATCAATTCAACTTCTATCTAAGCAAAGAATTTTTTTCATCAATCCTTCTATTGAAGCAAAGACCTAGTTTTATCAGCCCAGCTTCCATTTAGGCAAACAATAATTATTTCCATCAGTCCAGTTTCCATTTAGGGAAACAATTATTTCCATCAGTCCAGCTTCAATTTAGGGAATTTTAGGCAAACAATTTGCAGAGTGGAAGTATTAAGGGAAGTCCTTCCATGAAATATTGAAACTATTGCTGATTTCTTAGAAATTGTACCCAATTCCTTGATTTCATTGTCATATTCGTAACGTAACGTAGCACATCGTAAAGTAACACAATGTGCCTAACGTTCCGTAATGTAATGTAACGCCACGGAACTTAACGCAACTTAATGTTACCTATCGCAACGCAACGTAATGTAACATGGAGTAACGTATCGTAACGTAATGCATCGTAACGCAACGTGATGTACCGTAACGTTATACGTAACGCGACGTAACGATAGATCAAAGAACCAGAGTTGAAGCTGGCTAACGGTGGCTTAACAAGCTGAAAGAGATAAGACTTATCAAGGCCGTAGCCAGGATTTTGTTTCGGGGGTGTTTACTCGTTCTTAAACAAGCAGACAAGCAACCAAGTCAACCGTCTATAAAGGGTTTCGAGGAGCGCTGTGAGCTCTCAAAGCACTGTAGAGCTGCATCATCTAAGTTCACATGAGTGCTCTTAGTTCTTACACCGTATATGTTAGTAAATGCAATATTTATATTATACACTTTTAAATTCGGGGTGTGTTTAAACACCCAAAACACCCCCCTAAATACGACCTTGAGACTTATCCACCATAGGCTGTCTGTCTTTATTGGCGGACTGAGCTACTCGATATTGACCAGATTAAGACTTGGTTTTTGTGCGCCATCGGTTGATACCTAGTACATTAGACACCGGCGCCATAGAAGCTGCTGATTACAATTACCATTGTTCTGTTACGTGGCAGCAGAGACAATGGAAAGCTCGTCCAACCTGAAGGGAGCGAAATTGCCTCGAAAGACTCGAACGATCTTCACGGAACACCAGCTGTCCAGTCTGGAGCTGAGCTTCGAACACCGGAAGTACCTCGGCATCAAGGACCGTCTGGACCTCGCCTCAACGCTCCGGTTGACCGACGCTCAGGTCAAGACTTGGTACCAGAATCGAAGGTTCGTTCGACGTAATATCGCAATCGTAATCGTAAGCCCAATAAAGCTAAACGCAGGGCACCAGTTTATCCACGAGCGATGCTTCGTGTCACATGGGTTGTCAATGGATGGTCAAGGAAAGGTCCCAGTCCGGTGGCCATGTGCATTATGATAGTGGAACTAGAGAAGTCATTAGATTGGTTTCGGTGGGCCATCGGTTGATGCCTTGTGCATTAGACACCAGCGCTATACTGTATTGTATTGTATATTCGTTTATTCCAGAATGGCATTGGCAAAACACAAGACGTTACAAGATACATCTATTTGAATGGAAAGGTATCTCCGGGTCGAATAAGCTATTGTTATAGAAGTTATATATATATTCGTTTAATATTGAATCGTTATATAGAAGTTATATATATATATATATATATATATATATATATTCGTTTAATATTGAAGTTACTAATTACAATTACACTTACAATGCCAGGTGTTTTGGTCTGTTCTCTTAGGACCTGTGTAATAGTGACCTCACTGACCTACATGTACTACAATATTATTATAGACGACTATTCAGAATATCGTCGCCACCGGTCATATTTAATATTATTGTAACCGATGCAATGAATGTTCAGATCAAGAAGCGTTTATTTCAAAGACCGTAACTCACACTTTTAGTATTCATAGTTATTCTCATAGCCATCGTATTTTGAAAGCATAAAAGTATAAAGCTGGTGTCATTGGGTTTGAATTGTGGGCTACAGAGTGCAACTCGGTTTCAATTTAGAAACCGATTAGCGCTCCGGCGATTTCTCAGTTTGCGCTAAACGGATCGCTTACAAGAGGCTGCTGATAAAATAGAAGTTTATTGCCTACCGGATGTTTCTTTTAAGACGCTATATAAATAGCCATATAAGTACATACATTTAAGCATATATAGATAGGCATAAACACATACATAGAAACATACATTTAGGCTATTAGGTTAGTCATTACATACGTAAGAAGAAGATGAAGACCAGTCCCTTAAGCTAGCCCTGAGGCAGTCATGGGTATGAATATTATTGTTAACGACGTTGTTTTCTTAGCCTTGGCATATGAGGACGGGTGACCAATCCTCTACCTCCTCGTCTCATCTTCCCACCGACAGTGTACGATCAGTGTTTTCAGTATAGCTGAGTTGGCTAGGTGGCACAGGTGCATGGAACAGAAATCTCGAACCAAATTTTTTGAACCCCAAACTCTCGATTGACAGTCTGCAGCACGCTAACCACTACACTATCCAGCACCAGCGGCGCCGCTAGACGTACGCACTTACGCAAGTGCGTACAGCGCTGAAAGGCTAAGAAATGAAAAATTGCAAAATGAAAAAAGTGAAATATTATTAAGTTACAAAATTATAATTACTTAGGTACTAGTTTTAATATTAGGTAAACTAACAGTCTAACTGTTACAGTGGTTCCCTAGCTCTTTTGATGGAGGGCAAAGTCTTACTTTTAAAATATCATGGCGGGCCACAGAGATCTGAGGAGCCGTCCTCAGTTGCAGTGGCGTAACTAGAGGTTCGCGCGCCCGGGGGCAAGAATTTCCGCAAAATGTTTCTTACTTCCGCCAAATTTCTGATGACATTTTTTTGCTTTTCCGTCTTTTTCGTGAACAAATTCGTCAGAAGCCTCATTTTGCGCCCCCTCTCCCGCGCCCCATGCAAAACTCATGTATGGGATAGTTACTTTTTTCCACTTTCTTTTAAAAAAAAAATTGTCAGAAGCCTAAATCAAGAAAACAAGGCAATTTTTTTTTTTCGGCGAGTGACTGTCGCGGGCCACATTCAAAGGATTGGAGGGCCACTTTTGCCCGCGGGCCACGGTTTGGGAACCACTCTAACACCATCTAGCAGTGGCGTAACCAGAGCTTCCCCAAAATTACGCAGATTCCAACCTCTCTGAGGGCAGAGGTCTGGGAAGAGGCTGTCAAGAACTTTTATTTCGGGGTTTGTAATGGTGCATCTTGGAGACCATCTTTTTGGTTAAAAGTAATAACATTTTACATCAGTTCTTTGGGAAATTATATAATTTCATAATTATGTCATGCGAGGCGAGAAACTTCCTCATTCGTGCCTGAACACCCCTTGCAATCCAATTACTATTTACCAAGACCAAAAACCAGACAAAGATAATTAATTATACGAGACGAAGATACAACCGATTTGCCTCTAGTCTACGGGTCGGAATGTTGGCCAATGCGAAAGCAAGACAAGAAAAGAATTATTACAGCAGAAATTAGTTTACTGCGGAAGATCGCAGGGATTTCAAGACTTCAGAAAATAAGAAACGCTGGCATTAGACAGCATTATGGATCGAAACAACTCTGCCAGACAAAGTCGTTCAAAGAAGACTCCGATGGTTTCAACATATAGAGAGAATGCCAGTTGACCGAATACCACACACTGCACTACATGCAAGATTCGAAGGAAAAGACACTAAGGCAGAGCCAGACGACGCTGGATAAAAATGTGTATAAAACATAACTTTGAAACTAAGGGAAACAATGGACTTGACAAAATTAATGACCGAGGAAAATGGAGATCATTTATTCGTACCCATCGCCGCCAAATGGCTGGCGTCAGAAACTGATGATTGTGGTGGTGGTGGTGATGATGATGATGATGATGATGATGATGATGATGATGATGCAATGCAGATGCATGGCGATAGGCTCCTGACAATTTCAATATGATGTACAAACATAATTATCAAACAATAAAATAGCAAAAATTTACAGTCAAATCTGAGACACAGTCACTTACAAGGTATTTCACACATTAAATTTTATGATTTCACATGTATTGACTCTCCCTTCCTCCTTACCCTCCATTTGCTTCTCCTCCATTTCCTCCATTCGCTCTCTTCCTCCCTACCCTTGCACATAATTATCTGAAGGACGACCTACCTGTTTACGTCATTAGATTAAGCCGAACACCTATACTAGCTGATATATGCATGCGGCGTGTTTAGTTGCAAGAAATTGCACTTTATAATTCTCATGATGATGATGATGATGATGATGATGATGATGATGATGATGATGATGATGATGATGATGATGACGACGACGACGATGATGCTGCTGCTGCTGATGATACTAATAATAATAATTATAATAATATAATAATAATGATAATAATAATAATAATAATAATAATAATAATAATAATAATAATAATAATAATAATAATATAATAATTCCTTATAGCAATTTTTCATAATCCTAGGGATCCTTGATAATAATAATAATAAAATAATAATAATAATATTAGCAGTAATAATTATATTAATAACAAAGAAGTAAAATTAAGATAGCAACAATTACGATGATAATGGTACTATGGTAGTAAGAACTTAGAAAAGTGATAATAATAATAATTATCCAATATCCATAGATAAGCGTTCAAAGCGGAAAGTAATGAATAATAATACTAAATACTAAAAAATAATAATAGCAATAAATAATAATAATAATAATAATAATAATAACAACAATAGCAATAGTAATATTAATAATAATTTAACAAATTATAATAATAACAATAATAACAATAGTAATTATTACTAATAATTTGCCGAACCAAATTGACCTAATAAATGCATGCCATTATGATTACTCTTGTGCAAAATCGGTAACGAAGTGAATGAACAATTGAGACCTTACCCTCCAATTCGCTCTTCCTCCCTTTCCTCCAATTCGCTCTTCCTCCCTTTCCTCCAATTCGCTCTTCCTCCCTTTCCTCCATTTCGCTCTTCCTCCCTTTCCTCCATTTCGCTCTTCCTCCCTTTCCTCCATTTCGCTCTTCCTCCCTTTCCTCCATTTCGCTCTTCCTCCCTTTCCTCCAATTCGCTCTTCCTCCCTTTCCTCCAATTCGCTCTTCCTCCCTTTCCTCCAATTCGCTCTTCCTCCCTTTCCTCCATTTGCTCTTCCTCCCTTTCCTCCATTTCGCTCTTCCTCCCTTTCCTCCATTTCGCTCTTCCTCCCTTTCCTCCATTCGCTCTCTTCCTCCCTTTCCTCCATTTTCGCTCTTCCTCCCTTTCCTCCAATTCGCTCTTCCTCCCTTTCCTCCATTTCGCTCTTCCTCCCTTTCCTCCATTTCGCTCTTCCTCCCTTTCCTCCATTTCGCTCTTCCTCCCTTTCCTCCATTTCGCTCTTCCTCCCTTTCCTCCATTTCGCTCTTCCTCCTTTCCTCCAATTCGCTCTTCCTCCCTTTCCTCCATTTCGCTCTTCCTCCCTTTCCTCCATTTCGCTCTTTTCCTCCCTTTCCTCCATTTCGCTCTTCCTCCCTTTCCTCCATTTCGCTCTTCCTCCCTTTCCTCCAATTCCTCTTCCTCTTTCCTCCATTTCGCTCTTCCTCCCTTTCCTCCCTTTCGCTCTTCCTCCCTTTCCTCCATTTCGCTCTCTTCCTCCCTTTCCTCCATTTCGCTCTTCCTCCCTTTCCTCCCTCCCTCCCTTTCCTCCATTTCGCTCTTCCTCCCTTTCCTCCATTTCGCTCTTCCTCCCTTTCCTCCATTTCGCTCTTCCTCCCTTTCCTCCATTTCGCTCTCTTCCTCCCTTTCCTCCATTTCGCTCTTCCTCCCTTTCCTCCATTTCGCTCTGTTCCTCCCTTTCCTCCATTTCGCTCTTCCTCCCTTTCCTCCATTTCGCTCTTCCTCCCTTTCCTCCATTTCGCTCTTCCTCCCTTTCCTCCAATTCGCTCTTCCTCCCTTTCCTCCAATTCGCTCTTCCTCCCTTTCCTCCATTTCGCTCTTCCTCCCTTTCCTCCATTTCGCTCTTCCTCCCTTTCCTCCATTTCGCTCTTCCTCCCTTTCCTCCATTTCGCTCTCTCCTCCCTTTCCTCCATTTCGCTCTTCCTCCCTTTCCTCCAATTCGCTCTTCCTCCCTTTCCTCCAATTCGCTCTTCCTCCCTTTCCTCCATTTCGCTCTTCCTCCCTTTCCTCCATTTCGCTCTTCCTCCCTTTCCTCCATTTCGCTCTCTTCCTCCCTTTCCTCCATTTCCCTCTTCCTCCATTTTCAATTCTCTTCCTCCCTTTCCTCCATTTCGCTCTTCCTCCCTTTTCCTCCATTTCGCTCTCTTCCTCCCTTTCCTCATTTCGCTCTCTTCCTCCCTTTCCTCCATTTTCGCTCTTCCTCCCTTTCCTCCATTTCGCTCTCTTCCTCCCTTCCCTCCATTTCTCTCTTCCTCCCTTTCCTCCAATTTCGCTCTTCCTCCCTTTCCTCCATTTCGCTCTTCCTCCCTTTCCTCCATTTCGCTCTTCCTCCCTTTCCTCCATTTTCTCTCTTCCTCCCTTTCCTCCATTTCGCTCTTCCTCCCTTTCCTCCATTTCGCTCTTCCTCTTCCTCGCTCTTCCTCCCTTTCCTCCATTTCTCTCTTCCTCCCTTTCCTCCATTTCGCTCTTCCTCCCTTTCCTCCATTTTCTCTCTTCCTCCCTTTCCTCCATTTCGCTCTTCCTCCCTTTCCTCCATTTCGCTCTTCCTCCCTTTCCTCCATTTCGCTCTCTCTCCTCCCTTTCCTCCATTTCGCTCTCTTCCTCCCTTTCCTCCATTTCGCTCTTCCTCCCTTTCCTCCATTTCGCTCTCTTCCTCCCTTTCCTCCATTTCGCTCTTCCTCCCTTTCCTCCAATTCGCTCTTCCTCCCTTTCCTCCATTTCGCTCTTCCTCCCTTTCCTCCATTTCGCTCTTCCTCCCTTTCCTCCATTTCGCTCTTCCTCCCTTTCCTCCATTTTCTCTCTTCCTCCCTTTCCTCCATTTCGCTCTTCCTCCCTTTCCTCCATTTCGCTCTTCCTCCCTTTCCTCCATTTCGCTCTCCCTTTCCTCCCGCTCTTCCTCCCTTTCCGCATATTCGCTCTTCCTCCCTTTCCTCCATTTCGCTCTTCCTCCCTTTCCTCCATTTCGCTCTTCCTCCCTTTCCTCCATTTCGCTCTTCCTCCCTTTCCTCCATTTCTTTCGCTCTTCCTCCCTTTCCTCCATTTCGCTCTCTTCCTCCCTTTCCTCCATTTCGCTCTTCCTCCCTTTCCTCCATTTCGCTCTTCCTCCCTTTCCTCCATTTCGCTCTTCCTCCCTTTCCTCCATTTCGCTCTCTTCCTCCCTTTCCTCCATTTCGCTCTTCCTCCCTTTCCTCCATTTCTCTCTTCCTCCCTTTCCTCCATTTCGCTCTCTTCCTCCCTTTCCTCCATTTCGCTCTTCCTCCCTTTCCTCCATTTCGCTCTCTTCCTCCCTTTCCTCCATTTCGCTCTTCCTCCCTTTCCTCCATTTCGCTCTCTTCCTCCCTTTCCTCCATTTTCGCTCTTCCTCCCTTTCCTCCATTTCGCTCTCTTCCTCCCTTTCCTCCATTTCGCTCTTCCTCCCTTTCCTCCATTTCGCTCTTCCTCCCTTTCCTCCATTTCGCTCTTCCTCCCTTTCCTCCATTTCGCTCTTCCTCCCTTTCCTCCATTTCGCTCTCTTCCTCCCTTTCCTCCATTTCGCTCTCTTCCTCCCTTTCCTCCATTTCGCTCTCTTCCTCCCTTTCCTCCATTTCGCTCTTCCTCCCTTTCCTCCATTTCGCTCTTCCTCCCTTTCCTCCATTTCGCTCTCTTCCTCCCTTTCCTCCATTTCGCTCTCTTCCTCCCTTTCCTCCATTTCGCTCTCTTCCTCCCTTTCCTCCATTTCGCTCTCCTTCCTCCCTTTCCTCCATTTCGCTCTCTTTCTCCCTTTCCTCCTATTTCGCTCTTCCTCCCTTTCCTCCATTTCGCTCTCTTCCTCCCTTTCCTCCATTTCGCTCTCTTCCTCCCTTTCCTCCATTTCGCTCTTCCTCCCTTTCCTCCATTTCGCTCTCTTCCTCCCTTTCCTCCATTTCGCTCTTCCTCCCTTTCCCTTTCTCAATTCGCTCTTCCTCCCTTTCCTCCATTTCGCTCTTCCTCCCTTTCCTCCATTTCGCTCTTCCTCCCTTTCCTCCATTTCGCTCTTCCTCCCTTTCCTCCATTTCGCTCTTCCTCCCTTTCCTCCATTTCGCTCTTCCTCCCTTTCCTCCATTTCGCTCTTCCTCCCTTTCCTCCATTTCGCTCTTTCCCTTTCCTCATTTCCTTTCCCATTTCGCTCTCTTCCTCCCTTTCCTCCAATTCGCTCTTCCTCCCTTTCCTCCATTTCGCTCTCTTCCTCCCTTTCCTCCATTTCGCTCTTCCTCCCTTTCCTCCATTTCGCTCTCTTCCTCCCTTTCCTCCATTTCGCTCTCTTCCTCCCTTTCCTCCATTTCGCTCTTCCTCCCTTTCCTCCATTTCGCTCTTCCTCCCTTTCCTCCAATTCGCTCTTCCTCCCTTTCCCTCCATTTCGCTCTTCCTCCCTTTCCTCCATTTCGCTCTTCCTCCCTTTCCTCCATTTCGCTCTCTTCCTCCCTTTCCTCCATTCGCTCTCTTCCTCCCTTTCCTCCATTTCGCTCTTCCTCCCTTTCCTCCATTTCGCTCTCTTCCTCCCTTTCCTCCATTTCGCTCTCTTCCTCCCTTTCCTCCATTTCGCTCTCTTCCTCCCTTTCCTCCATTTCGCTCTTCCTCCCTTTCCTCCAATTCGCTCTCTTCCTCCCTTTCCTCCATTTCGCTCTTCCTCCTTTCCTCCATTTCGCTCTTCCTCCCTTCCATTTCGCTCTTCCTCCTTTCCTCCATTTCGCTCTTCCTCCCTTTCCTCCATTTCGCTCTCTTCCTCCCTTTCCTCCATTTCGCTCTCTTCCTCCCTTTCCTCCATTTCGCTCTTCCTCCCTTTCCTCCATTTCGCTCTCTTCCTCCCTTTCCTCCATTTCGCTCTTCCTCCCTTTCCTCCATTTCGCTCTTCCTCCCTTTCCTCCATTTCGCTCTTCCTCCCTTTCCTCCATTTCGCTCTTCCTCCCTTTCCTCCATTTCGCTCTCTTCCTCCCTTTCCTCCATTTCGCTCTCTTCCTCCCTTTCCTCCATTTCGCTCTCTTCCTCCCTTTCCTCCATTTCGCTCTCTTCCTCCCTTTCCTCCATTTCGCTCTCTTCCTCCCTTCCTCCATTTCGCTCTCTTCCTCCCTTTCCTCCATTTCGCTCTTCCTCTCTTTCCTCCATTTCGCTCTCTTCCTTCCTTTCCTCCATTTCGCTCTCTTCCTCCCTTTCCTCCATTTCGCTCTCTTCCTCCCTTTCCTCCATTTCGCTCTTCCTCCCTTTCCTCCATTTCGCTCTTCCTCCCTTTCCTCCATTTCGCTCTTCCTCCCTTTCCTCCATTTCGCTCTCTTCCTCCCTTTCCTCCATTTCGCTCTCTTCCTCCCTTTCCTCCATTTCGCTCTTCCTCCCTTTCCTCCATTTCGCTCTTCCTCCCTTTCCTCCATTTCGCTCTCTTCCTCCCTTTCCTCCATTTCGCTCTTCCTCCCTTTCCTCCATTTCGCTCTCTTCCTCCCTTTCCTCCATTTCGCTCTCTTCCTCCCTTTCCTCCATTTCGCTCTTCCTCCCTCTCTTTTCTCTCTTCCTCCCTTTCCTCCATTTCGCTCTCTTCCTCCCTTTCCTCCATTTCGCTCTCTTCCTCCCTACCCTCCATTTCGCTCTCTTCCTCCCTTTCCTCCATTTCGCTCTCTTCCTCCCTTTCCTCCATTTTACTCTCTTCCTCCTTTCACTCCATTTCGCTCTCTTCCTCCCTTTCCTCCATTTCGCTCTTTTCCTCCTTTTCCTCCATTTCGCTCTCTTCCTCCCTTTCCTCCATTTCGCTCTCTTCCTTCCTTTCCTCCATTTCGCTCTCTTCCTCCCTACCCTCCATTTCGCTCTCTTCCTCCCTTTCCTCCATTTCGCTCTCTTCCTCCTACCCTCCATTTCGCTCTCTTCCTCCCTTTCCTCCATTTCGCTCTCTTCCTCCCTTTCCTCCATTTCGCTCTCTTCCTCCCTACCCTCTATTTCGCTCTCTTCCTCCCTTTCCTCCATTTCGCTCTCTTCCTCCCTTTCCTCCATTTCGCTCTCTTCCACCCTACCCTCCATTTCGCTCTGTTCTTCCCTTTCCTCCATTTTGCTCTCTTCCTCCCTTTCCTCTATTTCGCTCTCTTCCTCCCTACCCTCTATTTCGCTCTCTTCCTCCCTTTCCTCCATTTCGCTCTCTTCCTCCCTTTCCTATATTTCGCTCTCTTCCACCCTACCCTCCATTTCGCTCTCTTCTTCCCTACCCTCCATTTCGCTCTCTTCCTCCCTTTCCTCCATTTCGCTCTCTTCCTCCCTTTCCTATATTTCGCTCTCTTTCCTCCCTTCCTCCATTTCGCTCTCTTCCTCCCTTTCCTCCATTTCGCTCTCTTCCTCCCTTTCCTCCATTTCGCTCTCTTCCTCCCTACCCTCCATTTCGCTCTGTTCCTCCCTTGATATATTTCCCTAATCGCTATCGATTGTTAAGCGATTTTACTCCTTTCCTCCATTTCGCTCTCTTCCTCCCTTTCCTCCATTTCGCTCTCTAGATTCTCCTCCATTTCGCTCTGTTCTCCTTCCTCCATTTCGCTCTCTTCCTCCCTTTCCTCCATTTCGCTCTCTTCCTCCCTTTCCTCCATTTCGCTCTCTTCCTCCATTTAGCTCACTTTCTCCCTTTCCTCCAATTGCTCTCTTCGAGTCCGACCTCAGATAGCTGCTGCTCGACGATTGTCGCGATAGTTTCGCCAGACTGAGTGGCGTCACGAGTTGGGAAAGCTGTAAATTGTTCTTTTACCACATTCTCAGAACCGGGGTTGTTACCGCCATCAACTATGATAAGCAGACCGATATCTGTTCTATGGTACTGATCATGTCTGTGCTCATGTCAAGCAATATAGTGTAGAACTTGCCCACACGACATTCTGCGACAATACTGTCTCGAGTTTACTGACCACACATTCTGAATCAACGAACTTATGTACTGGGCATTGCGTGAAACATATGAAATTAGCCTACGATGATTGAAACTACTGTGGGTCTGTGATCGAAATTTCAGAAGTGCCACGAAATTTCCAGAGTCCGCGAAGGAAAATGTTTGCGGACCTCACAATAACAAAGTCTGCACAATAGAAATTCAACGAATAATAGTAATCTAGGATGTCAATAAGTAATCTAAACGGTTTGTAGTTTTTGAGAGCTGTTAAAATCTATATACGCAGTTGCGTAATTGCTTAATGCTATAGTAACTCGCCTGAGCTTTGGTATAGCCTAATGATAGGCTATATTTACTATTATAAATTATAATATATAATACCATCATATTATAGTTGTATCCTTCTTGCTTGGTTTGTGTATATACTGTTATTATGACAATTTTACAGATATATTGTATTTGTACACCTAATTAATGGCTTCTCTCGAGTGTTATCTTTCAAATTTCAAAATATCAAATTTCAAAATGTTTTGTTCCTTGAACATTTACTAAAACTATGCATCATTACCACATGGCTTCACGATTCGGTAGTTGAATCCTTCTTGCTTGGTTTGTGTACCATTTGTTAACTATTTCTGCTAATTCTATCTGGTCAGCAATATGTTTATACCTCATTGCTTATGGCGTTCTTGGAAATTGAACGTATTTTCTAGTTTTTATATTAATTTCAATAAATATCTGGTTTGCCAGTATTGTCTGCAGTGAAACTCAAACACGACTCACTCTACATCTTAGCTACGAGTGACACCTGGTTCCTGCCAGCACTGAATTTATAGAGCAATTTTGTTCAGATGACTGCTTAAACTGCTACCATTACAGTGTGGAAATTCAAAAAAGTTCGGACGCTCGTTCTTCGTACCCCCCACCACACTTTCGTCCCGGGCCCCGAATTCTACGCATGGTCGCATGCTGATTGTGCGTACACAATTAAAATCCAAAACGTAGGCTTATTCTTTGCCTGCATGGGAGCTTAGGGAATCTCTGGACTAAATCTAAGCTGTTATTTACGGGTGATAACTAATATGCCGACGAATATGTCCGAATAGACTATGTTTCGAATATGTTCGAATAGTGTCCAACTGTGTCCGAATGCTTTCGAATATGCCCAAATAGGGTCTAATCACTCTAATGTGTACGATTATGTCCTTATGTGTTTCGAATAAGCTTAGCCTATGTCCGAATATTTTCGAAAATATCCGAATGTGCCCAAATGGTTTCGAAAATATCAGACTATGTTCGAATGTGTCCGAATATGTCCGATAATGTCCGACGTGGATTCGACTGAATCGCTGTTATACATGTAGAAGTCAAATTGAGGACAAATTAAAGAGATTCGTAACTTGGTTGGAAATTTGGAATTTTACCTGCGGACTACATTCTGGCCTTGGAAATTAAATATTCTGTTTTATACGGACTAAGATCTCCACTGGACATCTTTGGACAACCCCCTATGAAAGGACACAACGCTCGTGAATGAGCGTTGTAATTGAGCAGGTGCTCCGGGCTTATCCTATTAAATATTAAGCTTAATGTATGTACGTATGTAAGTAATTGAACAGAAGACAGTGCCTTTTAAAGTACCTCATCAAAGCGCTTTAGGCCTATGGGCCTATAACATCATCCCTACTATAAAGGAGATGCTTCATCTTAATAATTATTGCGTAATATCAGCCTACAAGGTAGCCTAGGCCTGATCAGTGGCGTAAATCATGGGGACAGGGGACTGTCGCTCCCCCCCAAAGTTTTGACCGAGGCCTGTCTGTCCCCCCAAAAACATGTAAAAACCCGGCCCCGAAAAAGTCTGTCCCCCACAAAGGTATGTACAGATTTTTCGCCTCTGGGCCTGATGCTTTCAATTCTGAAGAGTCTGCGTGTTCGAAAGTACTTAAAACCTTAACGGTACTAGTCATTGTAAGGTTATGAAAGAGACACATTTTGGAAAGCCACTCCCAAAACAATTCCGAGTGAAGAGAAGCGAAGCTCATGATCTCATTGTTTTGTTTTATTCTATCGGTAAATTTGTTTGTAATTGTGCGTTATTGATTTAGGCAAATAAAATTTGCGATCGATATGCTACAGCTTAGGTTATGCGCTGTCTCTATAAATGACACTTTTTTATAATAATATTATACTGTAGTTGTGGTATTTAACGATTTTGTAAACTGCAACCATGATTTCCTTTTTCACACTCGTTTCGTAATAGGCCTAGATTCGTTCTTGCACTGGAGCTGCACAAACACTGAACATAGGCCTAGTAAATTTGATGAGTAATTTGAAAACAGTTAAGTTAATGAACATAGTAAATTTAATTAGCAATTTCAATGAGCATAGTAAATTCAATTAGCAATATGCGTGTATTCACTATGCACCGCACACCTCTGAAGATATTCGACTGTGCCTTGATATCACCAACGAATGTTCAGTTGTAGCCTAATAGTTATTTTCTGATTTCTGTAGCGCCACTCTAAAACTAAGCCCGGAGCACCTGCTCATTCACGAGCGTTGTGTCCTTTCATAGAGGATGTCCAGAGATGTCAAGTGGAGATCTTATTTCGGTTGCCAGACACCGGAAAAAGGAGGAAGAGGAGCTGATACGAAGTTATGTTGATGGAATATAAGCTTATATATATATATATATATATATATATATATATAACTTAACACGCATTAATCATTGTCATCTTCGCTTTTAATGAATTTTTAATCCCATTCCAGTTTTGTGAGCTCAGAAAGGCTTGCTTAATGTTGATTTTCCTTATTGTCAGCATAGTGTTCGTTCGGCATGTTCAAATACGATATTCAGCTTGAAGAAATGCTACAAACCACAGACCACTATATAAGCTTAGCTAAGCAAGGTTTTATCCAGTAGTAATTTATGGTTAAGACTATCGAAGAAACACATAAAATAAATGTTTTAAAATTGCTAATTAAACTGATGCCGATAACGTCTGACAGCTCCGCGTTCCCATATTTACGTCGCCTCATTTCCCGTCATGCATTTCGT
>JACEVL010001734.1:0-25134 GCA_020284085.1 Aporrectodea caliginosa
TCTGGTGACTGCATGGGGAAGAGCATTTAGGGATTTTTAAAGATGTTTCATTAAAGCGTCTATATTATACAAGCATTCCAACATCAAAAAGTATGTATGCCTTGAGCTATATAGCAACACAACTAGCTGCTGTTGGCAGACAGTACTTTTAAGAGCATTCAAAGTCTGTCGTGTTACTCAAGACAGTATGCAAATCAGTCACCTTCAATTAAAATAAGCTATTAATAAATATATAATGTCTTTGCAATCAATCTTTCAAGCAATTACTTGGTCTAAATCTTCTTTTACATATCATATGCATGCAGAACAAAACTCTGCCTTACAGTCCGGACCATAATATAGTAACTGTGTGGCGCCATTTGCGTGAATTCACCAAAGCCAGGCGATATATGAGAAAGTGCATCTTATGTCGTTAGTAAAAAAACAATAAAACCAGATACACACTGGCACCACTTCTGAATGGTCCTCCAGAACTTCCAGCAAACTGTTCTCCACCCATTCCATATGTGTCATATTGCTTGCGCTTCATGTCGTCGCCCAACACCTATAAAAAAACAGTTAATGAATGCAAGTACTGAATCTACTGCAGAATCCTAATAATGCTGAATCTATATGACAGTTTTGTGTTGATCGTGATTGTATAGATCTGGGAGTAATTTTTATTTTATTTTTGGCACTTGTATCAGAAGACTGCCAAGAAATCCAGAAATGAAGAATTCACCATAAGCTGAAATCAAAGAGACTCTTAATGGGATCTATCATACTGACAATATTAAATTGCAGTCCAACACCTAACACAAATTTTTAAAGTTAAAGTCGTTCATCTATTTCCCAGAATTTCACAACTTTCAGCATACTGAAGAAATTGTGAAAGCATATGAAGTTCCATTCAATTACCACTAGATACCAATCAAACTGATTTGACAAAAATAAATGGACCAATAATAATTGATCAGTTCAAAAACTCACAAAACAATACAATGTAATTAAATTGCAAAAAACAGTGCATTCTAAGAACCTTGGGAAGGTACCCCAGTACTATCATAATAGTGTCATGGAATGAAAATTAACGTAATATTGTCCCACTTCAGAGCATCTTCCAACTACCTCTAAAAGGCAAGATGACTACAACTTTGCTCCAAATCTCAACAATAAGAATTGCATAAAGTAAACACAGCATAGCATAAAACTTCTCAGAAAAATATCAGAAAATATATTACTTCATAAGCTTCAGAAACTTCCTGAAATTTCTTCTGTCCATCTGGATCATTTTTGTTTGTATCGGGATGAAACTTTTTTGCCAACTGGAAAACAAATATTATGATTAGAGACGTTGTATTTTCTTATAACTCATTATAACCTATGAAGGTAGTGTTACTCATATCACTTACAGTTTAGCACTTGACATGTTAGCACCAGTATTGACCCCTCTGTGAAAAGTTCAGCTTTTTCAAGCCCTGATTGTTTACAAACTACATTAAATTCTAAAGCCAGATAGTATTTTTTCTGAAAATGGACTTCACCATCTTCATGGATTTGTAAATGGACACTGCCAGTCATAGAATGAATTCAACTACAACTACACTTCTGTCTAGAAGGCATGACCCATGAAATGATCTATCAGAAGCGCATCTGGCCTATAATCTAACAACTGAGGGTTTGACCCTGCTCCAAGCAGACCCCTTGTAATAGCTTCAAATCATCCAAAAGTAGCTATCATATTTTGCTAAGTACTTTATGTTTCCTAAGTACATAGACTTCACATTAACCAATGGGAAAATACTAGCTTATTTATTGCTATTATTATATTCGTTTATTGGCACACAAAAAACAGCTGATACACCGCAACTGATTACAGCTAGTTTCAAAAGAATAATAAAGATAGAATCAAAATATAAAACTAATATTAACAGGAAGGTTCAAACGATAGAATTTAGTGTTAAATGGTACATTTTGACAAAGACTCAGATTATTCTTTAATACCAATTTCCAGTAAAGGACCCGTGGAAAACAGTGTTTTAGTTTATCACGTGTACGTTTCTTAAACTTGTCAAGTTGACACAGAATGTGATCCTTCAGTGTTCCCCCTTAAGAAACAATTTTAACCTGCATATCATATACATGTACAATGTCCATGCTATACCTAGGCCCATGACTACAACAATCTTTCCATGCATGAAGACTGTTGCATAATTAATTATATCCTCAGCATGTATTTTCAACCTGCCTTAAGTGTAACTTCTTTAGAACAAAACTAAGAGTATCTTGATATATAAGTGCTTGCAGTTTATTTAGTTAATTAGCCCATATTAAGAAGACAGAGTTGTTAATCGTCAAGGAACACATACTTGATAGTAAGCCTTTTTAACATCTTTTTGTGACGAAGTTTTTGGAATACCGAGCACATCATAGTAATCTCGTTTCGGGTTATGTGCAGTTGAAGACGTGTGAAAGCAGAAGGCAGGTGAACCGAAAGACAAATGAATTTCAACAGCTAAACAGAATACAAAATAACACATCGGTATAAAACATCAGTGAAACAAAACAAAAAGCAAGAGCTTGTTTTACTCTTATGTACTTATTACTTATTGAATAATTACCAGTGGGACTGTAGCACTTCAATTTCCATCGCAATCTGGGGCAGCCACGATGTTGATACTTACAAGCCATACTTACACCCATGTGTCAGTTGTACTAACCTGGCCTTATCTGACTCACTGATGTTACCACAAAATAAGGCTACTTTCAATTTAAGCCATTCACAGGTAAACAAAATATACAGGGACCACAACATGCTGCACACATGAAATACTATATATGGAGAACATGTGGATCCCAGTAAAAAGAACACTGAAATGACTATTTGGCACAAGTCATGATTTATTTCAAACTTATCTTGAAGAGCTCATCTGGCAACGTACATATCGGATAAAATTCTTATCTGTACTTCAGAGAGTACACCACTTAATAGACTTCAACAAATAAACCTATTTTGCTAGCATGGGCTCCGTCACAAATATGAGTGATGCTTCTGGGGCGGAAAATGCCGCCACGCAACGCGCGAAAACTTACTTTTGCGGCCAAAACTTTTTCAAATTTTATCTAATGATGACTCTAAACCTAACCCTGAGCCTAACCAACCGTCACAGCGCCTAACCTGATCCTAACCGACACTCACGAGACCTAACCTGATCCTAACCAAACCCCACGACGCCAATTTATAGAAGAACGCATGTTGGACAATGCTCATGCTCCGAGGGTTGCGCATGCGCAAAACTATTCCGCCTTCGGAAATAGTGATTCTGCGACGGCATTTTCCGCCGCAGAAGATTTATCCCGCAAATATTGTGTTCGTAACCCATTACCTACGGAAGGTCGCAGCACTCTATTCTATCCGAGTTTCGGCGGCCATATAGTTTATACGGTGATGGCCGCAGTCGACCTAAAAGCAAAGATTATCCGGATGCCTCATTCAATACATGAACGATAATCAGGGACTCTCAATTTAAAGGCAGTCCAGATTCAAAGTCTACTGCATAATTGCACATGTTTACCGTTAGATTTCGCCAGCAAGCAGCCATTCGTTTTACTGAGCCTGGCACATCTCCATGTTGCTATTGACCTGCACGGCTTTAGCTCAGGACCTATCCAAGATTTTGGAGGAGGAATGTGCACAGACTTTCCAGTGAAGATCAAGCGCAAGGTCGTCCTACAACCGGCCGTCGCCATCATTTCTTTAATCTCCAACCCTCACACCACAACAGGAAGTGCGCGATGGCGAACGGACCAAAGACTAAAGATCAGATTTAGAGCTTAAACTGTTATGGCACCAAAGATAACGCTCTTCCTTATTAGCATCAGCATCATCACCGTCTGGCAGCGATTTGTAGTAGAGCGGGTTGGTGAAAAATTGTTCACTTAATGACAGAAGCATGAAATTTGGTACATGGTAGCAACATACCATGAGAAAAAATTTTGGCTATAGGGCCATCGCAGATTTGCTCCCTGGCCCCAATGGCAGCCATTTTTCAAAATGGCCGACCGAAATTGAGATTTTCCAATATCTCAGCTTCTAGTTCACTTAGAATCGTAATCCTGGTGTCTAAACATACATACTTATGGGCAAGGATTCCAATAAAACCAATTGCAAACACTTATCTACACGAAATTGGCAGCCATTTTCCAAAATGGCCGACCAAAAGAGATTTTTCAATATCTCAACTTCTAGTTCACTTAGAATCGTGATCCTGGTGTCTAAACATACATACTTATGGGCAAGGATTCCAATAAAACCAATTGCAAACACTTATCTACACGAAATTGGCAGCCATTTTCCAAAATGGCCGACCAAAAGAGGTTTTTCAATATCTCAACTTCTAGTTCACTTAGAATCGTGATCCTGGTGTCTAAACATACATACTTATGGGCAAGGATTCCAATAAAACCAATTGCAAACACTTATCTACACGAAATTGGCAGCCATTTTCCAAAATGGCCGACCAAAAGAGATTTTTCAATATCTCAACTTCTAGTTCACTTAGAATCGTGATCCTGGTGTCTAAACATACATACTTGGGGCAAGAATTGTAATAGAACTAATTGCAAACACTTATCTACACGAAATTGGCAGCCATTTTCCAAAATGGCCGACCAAAAGAGATTTTTTCCAATAACTCATCTTCTAATTCACTTAGAATAATGATCTATTATTATTATTATTATTATTATTATTATTATTGGTGTCTAAACTGTCATATTTAGGGGCAAGGATTCAAATAGTACTAATTGCAAGCACTTGTACCCCCCTTTTGAAAACTCAGCTGTCATAAGCACAGTATATTCCTAGCTATGCCAATTTATTTCACCATAATACTTATGAAACTTCGTAGTGTGTTCAAATTCATGTGGAAATAACACAAATGATGGTATATCAGCAATTCAGCATGCTATTAATGTTCTGATAAATGTATATTGAACAATATTACAGTTAGTCCACATTTTAGAAACCAGTTTCCAGAGAAAGTACTGCCCAAGATCGTCCAAGTCATTCACGGTCACATAGGCCTCTACACAGACAGAGACCAGTACACTGTAGTGCAGCTTTCACACATTTGCACTGTCCCTTGCAGCCCTTCTCGCAGCCACATCTGAGCAGTTCACGACAGGCATGAGAAGCTTCAGGGAGCGTTGTCCACTTCACTTCCCAGCCTCCTTCGATCGTTTGCAGCCACCCCCATTCGCCAGGACAAGGTAGCTTGGGAACAGCCACGAACATCTGTGCCCAGACATGACCTGCCTGGTAGGCAGCTCTCTTTGTGTGTTCCACAAGTGCAGCTTGAGTTGGTGGAAGGCCATCCATTGGTCTGCCTTTCTGTGAGAACAGCTGCTTCCGTGCCTCATTCACTTTCTCCTCACTGCTCGCACGGTCATACAGAAGAACTACAAAGCGCTCCAGTACATCGAGCTGACCCTCAACAGAGCTGGGAGTTGATGCTAAGGTACAGAAGGCTGTGACAATGTCAGTGCTGCCTGAGGTTTCGACGAGTAGCTTGACTGAGTTTCGATGTTGGGACCGTACAGGATCATAGAGACCAATGCCAACAATGAATTCGGCACTGATGATTCTTGGCACTGGCTGTCAAAAGTACCGGTGAACGATGTTTTCTTGTTGAAGATCTCTCTGCGAATGATGTTTGCAACACGTGCAAAGTGAATGCCTTCGGTGTCGGCATCATAGTCACATGCCTTTCTCATTGCCGAACCAACATCTTCACTGAAGACAAAAAGGACATCTCGACCTTCCTTATAAGCCTGCAAGTCAGGGAAATGTGCAAGGATCCTGTTTTTCAAGTGAGTTGAGTTTACACGGCCACTTAAGCATGTCCCCAATTGCTCGACTCTGGAAGAGTACATGTTAACCAGATCGGCCAGTTTGAATATTGGCACATGTTCATTGTCTGCTCGGGCATCTTCGATATATGCAACCAGCTCAGCAAGAGCTATGCCCTGATTAATGGCACTGCTGTCTTCTTGTTCATCAGATCCTTTGCTCTGTCTGGCTCTATTGTACAGGGACCAAAGGCACTGGATATGGTACTTGGCCTCCAGTGCAATGAGATCGCCTGTGCTAAGTTTAGCCAGCAGATGTTGGTCTTGTAATTGCAGGGCACATTCTCTAACACGGGCGTCAAGACCAAACGTTGAGGCATGGTGAAATGATTCTGCATCTCTTGCACGTTCCCCGCAGAAGAAGCACTGTTCTTTCTCATCAGAACTGGTGACTGAACTATTACGAGAGTACTTCTTATGCATGGGAGCATCAGTACTTTCCGCCGACTGTGCCTGTCGCTTTACAGCTCGTTCAAGTTTTGTTTTGTTATACAGCAGTCGACAGCTCTCATGCCATTTGGCCTTATTGGCTATCAGGATTTCTTCGAGGTCTGGACCTTCCGTCAGCCGGGAAACAATACTTGATGGCAAGCAATTTATCTTCTTGAAGGCCAGCAATTTGTTTGCAAGAGTCTTGTACCCACCTCCATCGGTGCTGCGTCTGGAACTTGCTGGAGATTTAAGGACTTCACCAGTCAGTTCTTGACAAAGCATACATTTATCCCAGTCTGTGTGACTTTCCGCAAATGCATCTGCAGCTGATGTACTAGGCTGCCGTGGATTCGCTATTTTGTGAACTTTGGACATTATTAAACTAATTATTAAAAGATCATGACCTATGCACATATAATTTCCAAATTTCATACAGGTTTGGCTCCGTGTCCCGGTCAGCGTTTCAGGATCCTCCGTTCTTCTGACCACCGTCGGTAACTGCCAAACTTCGACTGCCGGCTCCCGCAGCCCCATCAGATGTCATCATCAGATATCATCATCATCCTCTGCGACCTAATTCACCCGTGAGGTCGTCCATGTCGTGGGAAAAGTAAGACGATACCAGTACCTCTCCACATCAGACGATAGTCGGAGGGTACTCCGCCGTTGAGGGATCGCAGGTTGCGGATATATATATATATATATATGTAATTAATCACTTCTATATAAAATAAGCACGCTAACAATATATGCATATAACTTCAAACTACAGACCTCTACAGAACTTAGCCCACTGTCACTGAGATATGCTCAAGCCTACAACATCTTGCTGCCACCACCACAACTTATAGTTGACTCGTCGTGAGCCTATCACAGTTGGTATTTGAAACTAGGGATCGCCACGGTCCCCAAACGCGACGTCCATGGCTGCCAATCTTGTGTAGATAAGTGTTTGCAATTAGTTCTGTTGGAATCCTTGCCCATAAATATGTATACTTAGACATCAAGATCACGATTCTAAGGGAACTAGAAGTTGAGATATTGAAAAATCTCTTTTGGTCGGCCATTTTGGAAAATGGCTGCCAATCTCGTATAGATAAGTGTTTGTATTTAGTTCTGTTGGAATCCTTGTCCATAAATATGTATACTTAGACATCAAGATCACGATTCTAAGTGAACTAGAAGTTGAGATGTTGAAAAATCTCTTTTGGTCGGCCATTTTGGAAAATGGCTGCCAATTTCGTGTAGATAAGTGTTTGCAATTGGTTTTATTGGAATCCTTGCCCATAAGTATGTATGTTTAGACACCAGGATTACGATTCTAAGTGAACTAGAAGCTGAGATATTGAAAAACCTCAACTTCGGTCGGCCATTTTGAAAAATGGCTGCCATTGGGGCCAGGGAGCAAATCTGCAATGGCCCTATAGCCAAACTTTTTTCTCATGGTATGTTGCTACCATGTACCAAATTTCATGCTTCTGTCATTAAGTGAACAATTCTGCCATATTTTGCACCAGGCCGCCCCACTATTGTGTGATTAGTTGTTTCAGTCCAGGCTTTTAATTTTTTTCAAATACGGTGCTTTAATCTTGTTTAGCCCAAATCTTTCGTGCTTTTTATCCAGCGCAGTCGTGGCCAACGTCGTTTCTTAGGATTACGCAAGAACTAATTAATTAGCCTAATTGTGATGATAACGGTTACGGTGATAGTGATGATGCTGTAGCCTAACTTGCTTTTATTATTATCAATTAGTGACTTCTATCGCGCCGGTATCTAATGCCGTTAACCAATGGCAAACCAAACGAACCATAATCAAGTCAACACAGAGGCCTACAGGTCAATGACCGTCAGTCCGTTAGACAGAGGCAACCTATGGTGGATGAGCAGTTCAATTGAAATAGGTAAGCTGAGAATTAAATGACATAAGCGACTGCATGAGCAGACTGGTCAGACACAGGCCCTCAGAGGGAGAGATTTCTAAAGGTTTGGGTCCTCTATTCCGGGGTCCCCTATTCCGGGCTAATGACTAATGAACAGACAAAGATATTCAGATGACTTTTGAATAATGATAATTAGGCCTAAGTCTGGGGAATAACAATAATTGAATTATTCATTTTAATCATTGTGGCTGGCATGCTGCGCTAATTTGGTACGACGTTTTCTAATGACGAAACTAACCCTAACTTCCCTAAGCCTGACACACCACGACGCATGCATTGCTCATTATTATAAATGGAGCCCAGAACCCAGATGGCGGATATCGAGTCAGGCGGACACCGGAATAGCGGACCCCGGAATAGCAGACTCGGGAATAGAGGGCCGGTACCGTTCTAAACTAGGTCCAGCAACTCATAAAGCTCGTTCACCAACAACAGCTCGATCCTGCTTTGGTATGACCAGAGAAAGATAATCAGATGAGCTGAGATGACTTTCCTGAATAATGATAAGCCTGAGGAATGATGACTGATTTTAATTTTTGTGGTAGACCAGAGTTCAGCGTTTATAAACTATTAGTCCAGTTTGGAACCGATCCTATGCTGAACAGGAAGCCAGTGCAAAGCTTGAAGGACATGAGTTATATATTCATATTTTGACGTAGGCCCTAATATAGTTTAGTTATTGCTCTTGCCAAAGAGTTCTGAACGCATGAATGCATGATGATAATGATGATGATGAGTTGATGACGATGATGATGACGACAACGACAATGATGATGACGATACATCGTAATTTGTATAATAATAAGGATTCTGTAGTTAGTAAACGACCACTTCGATCGTCAAATTCGATCCATTCTAAAAGGTCGACAATTTTCTGGGCATTTCTTGGACATAGCCTATATATAGCCTACATGTACTTTGACATTCACAGACATAGGCCCATTTGTGAAATTTTTATGACTTGACAATGAAAGCGAACAAAGCAAACCTGCCGCGCTATAGCCCGGTCCATTGCACTGATTGCAGCTTCTCGCAGCATGCATGTGCATCGGCAGGGGCGCCGCTAGCGTTACGCACTTACGCAAGTGCGTACAGCGCTGACAGGCTAAGAAATGAAAAATTGCATATGAAAAAAGTGAAATATTATTAAGTTACAAAATTATAATAACTTAGGTGCTAGTTTTAATATTAGGTAAACTAACAGTCTAACGCCATCCAGTGGTTTATATCTAATACTTAATTGCCTCACGCTCTTTCAGTGTCAATGCCGCTGCATGGTCTCTCATTTAATCCGCACATCCTCACCTGCGGTTTGCCTGAAGGTTCTATTCCTTGTCCTCTCCCCACTCAGCAAACTCATTCCCTCGTCCTCTGCTACCTCTATGCCGACGACGCACAACTCTTCATATCTTTCTCCCCTCACTCCCTTCCAGATGCGCTAAATCACTTACGCAACACCATCACCCAGATTTCAGCCTGGATAACCCTTAACCCTTCAAAAAAGAATTCCTCATTACTGGCCTCCGCGATCAATTAAACAAACTAGCCTCTCCTCCCGACATTATTTTGTCCAACAGATCTCACTACTCCCGTACCTATACTCTTCTCTTGTTCGCAATTTTGGAATCATCTTCGATAAGAACCTTGCCTTTTTCGACCACATCACCCAGCTTTCTCGCACCTGCTATATACACATTCGTGACCGTCGACGATTGCGCCCACGACTTGACTACAAGACCGCGTTCACGATAGCCATTACAACTGTTCATTCCAAACTGTAGCCCACTCTTTTTACAACATCGACTCTTCTCAAATGAAATGCCTGCAAACAGTTCATAATACTTTCGCCCGCGCAGTCATGAAAACTCCCAAACACCACCACATAACCCCTGTTCTCAAATCACTTCATTGGCTAAAAGTCCCTCAGAGCATCAATTACAAAATTGTATCTCTTACCTACAACCCCCTTCAAACGTCTAAACCCTCTTACATTCGCCAGCTATTCACCATCCAACTGCCCGAGTCTACTTGCTCATCATCATACCTTTCACTATCTCGGCCTCCAGTCTCATCCTCTCTGAAATCTGCAACCGTTCCTTAGTCTATGCTGCACCAGCTCTTTGGAACGGACTCCTAAAAGACCTGCGCCAGTTTGCTCATCCTTCTATCTCGCCTCTTAACTCAACCTTTCCTCCGCTTGCACTCTCCATTTCAGCTTTCCACTCACGACTGAAGACCGAATTCTTCAAGATATCCTATCCTGATTCTATTCCTGCGCCACCACACGACCACCAGCATCCCCGATTACCACCGTAGCACCATGCTGTCTCCTCGGCTTGACCTCCCCGGATTTTGACCTGGCACCGGATTGAACAGAGGACTCGGGCAATTGCGGACTTGATATGATATAGCGCCGATAAATAGGCTGGTCTCTCTGACGTGAGTTTTGTGGACGCTGAGAAATTTTCGAAGATTTACATTTAGTAAAACTACATCATTACCACATGGCTTCACGATTCGGTAGTTGAATCCTTCTTGCTTGGTTTTGTGTACCATCTGCAAACCATTTCTGCTAATTGTGTCTGGTCAGCAGTATGTTTACTTAAAGGCTTATGGGATTCTTGAAAATTAAATTGAACGTAGTTTCTAGTTTTTAGATTAATTTCAATAAAATGTCTGGTTTGCTATTATTGTCCGCAGTCAAACTCAAACACGACTCAAACTACGTCTTGGCTACGACGCCTACGAGTGACAGCTGGTTCCTACCAGCACTAAAATTATAGAGCAATTTTTTCAGATGACTGCTCAAAATGCTACCATTACAGTGTGGAAATTAAAAAAGTTTCAAGTGGGGAGGAGGCACATCCCCTCTCCAAACCCCTCCCCTATCGGCGCTCGTTCATCCTACCCCGCATACTTTCTTCCCCGGGCCCCAGGACTACGTGTGCTCTCCTGCCTATTGTGCGTACACAATTAAAATCCTGGCGGCGCCGCTGTGCATCGGCCATTCCTTTTAAACCAGTTGGGGGCCTAATTCATTACAGCCTACAACATGGTTCGAACTTAGAACTAAGCGTAGGGGGACGGTAGGGCTGCGAACTTCTCCCCCACCCAGGAGGTTGTGTGACGTTGTTTCTGATGGGATCTGCCACTGCACCCACCCCAACTGATCTTTCCCCAATTCTGTGATTGGCAGACTCCGCATAGGCCTACGTACGCTACAGGTCCACTGTAAAACAAGTACTAGTGGTACTTTTGGAAGTTTTGGGCTAGATCAATTGAAGGCCCGCGAAATTTCACAAGATTCACTTGAGATGATGGCAAACTTTTGAATGCCAATATTTTTCGGATGCGTTCAGAAAACCTCATTTTGCGGTTAGGGCAAGATGTTGGCCATATTTAAATAGGGGCCTAACTGTAAATGTAACGTTTTTATATGTCGACCGTGTGGCTCGACCCTGTTCATCTTCCAATGAATTAATCGGGTGAGATCTTCACCACCGCTGCCCGTCTGAATTAGTGGCCTACCACGTACGCCATTTAAGATTCTTGTGTAGGCTATAGGCCTACGGACTAGACCTGGGAGTCGACCCCAATAAGTCGACCCCAGTCGACTTGGGCATCCCAAGTCGAGTCGAGTCGTTTCTGCTTAGCGCAACTGACCCCCAAGTCGAATTTGTACAGAAAAGTCACCTCAAGTTGTTTTCTACACAAGTCGACTTAAACCGACTTGGGGCATAAATTTCATACAAACAAATCTAAATTTATCTCGCCACACTAATGAACGTGAGGCCACGGCGGCGCTTAAGCAGTTTTAGTTCTGGAATCACCCGAATCGCGCTTAAGCAGTTTTATAGTGTTTTTGAGTGAACAAGCGTTTCTAAGATCTATAGCGTGTTAGGGTTGTGTCAGCCTGTCAGGGCAATTATACACCTGTATGTATGTATGTATAAACATGATCTAGCTCAGTGGACGGCTTTTCTTATGTAAACGTTGACTGAACATAGCTTGTACTGCGCATGTGCTAATAGCGTGGGAAAGGTTAGAAATTGCTGATTACAGTCGATTTGAGTAATGCAGTTACTTTAAATTTTTGAATACAGTAGATAGAGCTGTATATTGAGAGTGAAGTGTTAAGAAATATAGTTGATTTATGTTGACGATGTAGGCCTACATTGAGTAGAAGTGTTGAAGATAAAAGTTGATTTTCATCTCATTTGAAAGAGTAAGAAGAAATATTCAAAAACGCAGAACGGTGTCAATTTAATTATAGCCACAGTGTACCAAAAGTTGAGCGATCTCTACGTAGGAATAGGGATAAAGTGTTCTGAAATAGGTCATTAAGAAAGAAGAGTTGGTGACCGTGACACATAGGCCTACCAGTTCTAACTTCTACGGTCTACCGCGTACTTAGGCTGCGATATTATTTTGTATTATCGACGCCGGTTGCGGCGGGTGGGCTAAGCAGTAACTTAGGCCTACTTACTTTTTATCGGTGTCGATGTATCTATTATTCCATGTTAAAAGCGTCACACGTACATTTAATAAAACTGGCGAATCGAAGTGTTAATTAAAAGTTAGCAAGAGCTGCACGCGCGCAAATCAATGAACGTTTAGTCGTCAGTGAATTCGACGCAAAGAAATCTGGATCTCGTACTAATCAATCGATCGTTTGGCGCTACTTTGGTGCACTGCATCAGTCGTTTGCAGACGGAAAACCTGTTGTATTGAACAATGATCGACTTTATTGTCGGTGAGTGGTAGTACTGTAGGATGATATGATGCATTGCTATCTGAATGACGATAGTGGCCAAGTAATTATGACAACAGAATTAAAATGTGTCATTATAACAAGCCATTAAGTCCAACCAGTCTGCGGTCCGCTACAGATGCTTCTGTTAACCAATTAGAGCATTACAAAACTGCTGAAGCACAAACACAAACAGCTTAAAATAGGCCTAATACACAATTTTATTCATCAGGTGTTGAGATCTCATTACTCATTAGTAGAAGAAATTAATGCTTGCCAGGCAAATTGGCATGGCATTTTTGTATTATTAGCCGTACGTAATCGTAATTACCATGTCAGAAGTCGACTTGAAGTCGGAAGTTGGTTGGTTTTCTGCCAAGTCGGATCAAGTCGTTTTGATTCCAAGTTGTCGACTTCAAGTCGACCTCAAGTCACTTTAGGGTCAAGTGGGGTCAGATTGGCTGACCAAAGATTCCCAGGTCTAGGCCTACGGACTGTGCTAGCCAGAGATATAAACAACCGAAATAAGCCAGCATCGGGAGGCGAACCGCGATCCGCACGCACTCTCGCAGAGAGACCCTTGGACGTAGGCATAGATCTACGCTACAGTCTACATGTAACCAATGAGCGTAGCTAACAAGGCCAGTGGCCGTATGCATGGTTGATTGTGTAGCTTGCCAACGAGAACACGAAAAGGAAATGATGGTTTCCTTCATTGATAGTGGGGAATAATTATGGGACTAACATGGAGTTAAAAGACAATGATTTAGACAATTATTGAAAAGATTCCGTAAATTGAATCTCATAAAATTGTCGGGCTACTGGTGTTTCCTGAAAA
The DNA here is from genome assembly GCA_020284085.1 of Aporrectodea caliginosa. Classification (NCBI taxonomy): domain Eukaryota; kingdom Metazoa; phylum Annelida; class Clitellata; order Crassiclitellata; family Lumbricidae; genus Aporrectodea; species Aporrectodea caliginosa. The sequence goes on from JACEVL010001734.1 coordinate 13,850, forward strand.
GACGCAATTTACAGGAACTGCTATGAGATAAACAAAATGTCTTCGGGCAACACAGCTCATGACATTGTGGCCTTGGTGATATAGCGTTGCCAAACATTTGCCGGCTGAGTAGAAACTCGTATATCTACGAGATTCTATAGTCTTTTGTCTGTACTTCGCGTGCACGCTGTTTCTCATCATCATTACAGCCATTGGGCGACGATTTCAATGCCATCTTTTAGAAATCTTGGGCGGATTAAGCATGATTAAACGACGTTTGCTCTCTTTGGTTAAAACCGACCGGCAAGACGTTCATGGTGCAAGTGTTCTAATGTCTCCAGAATGCGCGACGTATTGGTGCGTTGATTGGGCGGAACCAATCATGCACTCGAGCGACGTCCCCGCCCCACCGTCCGCTGCTCCGTTGAGGCTAATGACCTCTCCTCTGCTGACTGATGTCGGTCGGGCGTCATTTAATCGTCCAGTCGCCTAGTGGTCAGTCCATAAAGTCGGCATAACCTCTGAAGTAGGCGTTTAGCGCAGCGCTGTGGTCAATGGCTTGCACGGAAAGTGCAATAATGACAACGATCGAGCGCCACCATTGCCTTATGCGGGTCCTTCTGCCCCTCGTTCCATTTCAATCAACGCCCCAATGACCCAGTCATCATTCACTTTGTTCCCGTCGAATGGAAACGCGCATATAGTCAACAATGGGTCAATGGCCGATGCTCGTGCTTTCAACCGACCGCGCTCTATAGGGTTACAGCTGCCCATATTTGTCCCACGTGCATCCACCTCGTGATTACCGTCGTATCACAAGCGGAAGTGTTTTCGGCAGAGCGAAAAGATTGGTGTCTGAAAGTACTCTCCAAAGCATTTATGTCGTGCGAACGACACAATTGCCTCGTTCCAACGAGATGCAGGTTTCGAGTTTATTCATGCTCATTCAAATCAATTCAAAGATCAACCGATAGAAATTCAGAACAGCGACTGAGAAGATAGCCAATATTAAAAAGTCATTGCAAAACGACTTTCAGTTTCGCCCTCTGAACACACTTAACACGAAGAGCGATGCCTGGAGTATTTAGCCATTGTAATGGCCTTTGAACGGCTAAATCGCCAGCGGTGTATACGTAGTTGCTGCTTCGCGAAAAGACAACCATATCTGTAACTGAGCAGGACCCCTTCACGGTGTGCGAAACAGCCCCATGACTATAGCCTACTCTGGAGCTTATCGCCCGCTATTGACAGCGGCGTCTAACCCCTCCCCCCGCTCCCCCACCTGGATTGGGAGAACAACCGCCCACTCTGGCTGACTGATATTATCGGAAATCAACAACTCCCCCAGTTTATTTCCAAAATGTTCGTAAACCCCCCTCCAACTTTTGAAGTTCGATGGAGATCGTTCTCCAAGCTCCACCATTGATATATATATTGATGGGATCCTTAGTGGCCGAGTGGGTTGGTAGCCTGCTCTCCGCGCCGGCGCCCCGGGTTCGCTTCCCGGTCGGATCGGTTTATCATAGATTAATTTCTCGGATCTTTACTGCGGGTGGCTCGGTCGCATTATAAACGTGGAGTACAATACAAACACAATACAACACATCGCCAATACAACTGCGGCGCGGTGGTGTAGGGGTATGTTCGGTGCCTTGCAGCTGGAGGGTTGCGGGTTCGAATCCACGTCAAAGTCGCCGCGTAGGGACCCTGGGCAAGTCCTTCACCTGCAATTGCTCATGCGCTTCGGCGTGAAACCCGATTCAGCGTTCGCGCAGTAGTCGGGGAGCGCCTCTGAATGGGAAATCTGGTAGGAGCGCTATGTGTAACAAGTGTTCAAATACAATACAATACAATACATTACAATACGTCACTGACAGTGACTGACTATTGACACGATGGCACGGGCCACCTTCTGCGGTGGACAAACTATAGATGAGGGGCAAAAACGGAACAGCACAGTCAAAGCCATATGCGATATCGATCGTGGAGTTCGACCAGAGCCTCTTCATGCAGACGCAACAAGAGACTCCAGAAGTTGACCGACCGCTTTTCAAACGCAACCCAAAGTTCGCAACCTTTTACAAATAGCTCACATCCTATTTGTTGATGCTCCTCGAGTCCTCTGATCTTCATTATTGCCAGCTTCTATTAAGGTTTGCACCTGGTCTTCATGAGGCCCAAACAGGGATCGCTTTTTATATAGGACGGGATCACTGGGCTCAATCCAGACGTTAATTTCAGAGAGTGCGGAGAAAATATTGGATCGAGGATGTCGAGCTTCCTGGAAATGTCCAGCGCTGTATAATCCAGCAGCCATGGCGGTGAATGAAGCGCACATTGACCATGCACCTCTTGGCCAACCGCATCTCCACATCTATAGACTATAGGTAGACCTGGGAGCAGTGGCGTAACCAGGTCTTCCATAAAATTACGTATGCAGTTTTAAAGAACTCTGAGGGGAGGGGTCTGGGGAGGGGCTGTGCCCTCTGCCCAGGGTAAGAAAAATTTTCATTTAGGGGGTTTGTAATGGTGCATTTTGGAGACCAACTTTTGATTCAAAGTAATAACATTTTACATATTAAGTTCTTTGGAAAAATTATAACTATAATTTCATAATTTGATTTTTTAAATGGGTTCAGCTGCAAAGTCCCAACAACCAACGTAGACTAGAAACAGACAGACTCATCAAAGCAATTAACTAAAGCATAAGAAAATAAATTTATTTGTTGGTTTGTAATGGTCCATTTTGGAGACAATCTTTTTGGTTAAAAGTAATAAACATTTTACATCAGCTCTTTGGCAAATTATGAGTCATTCATTCATTACAGAGATTTACATAGCGCCCCTTCAAGATTATTCTACTTAGGAGCGCACCGACCCATCTCCGAAGTCCGAACAGTCTTGAAGTTAGAATAGAACGTGATCTGAAGGGCTCTCGGCATTAGGCGTAGTGCCAAAGGGAAGCCCATTCCAGATTGCAGGCTAGCAACAGAAAAAGCACGGCGCTGCAGAATAGAAGTCCGCGACCGGGAGACAAGAACCTCAGCCTGCGTAGAAGAGCGAGGAGAACCACGGTGCTGGATGCTGAGGGTGGTGCTCCTGTAGATAAACAGAGACCACATCAGCGCCAGACCAAGGGAGAGATCCGGTAAGCGATCCACTGTGGGAAAGGAAGCCAATGCAAGACATCCCGCATATAGTCAGTAACATGGCGGAATCTTGGGAATGCAACCAATATAGCGTGCCGCCGAGCGTAAGACCCGAACCAAGCACCCAACCCGAGTCGCCGGAAAACCCACGCAGAGGGCGCTGCAATAATCAAGACGGGAAAAACAAAGAAGCTGACAGCAAATAATGCCAAGAGGATGACCTGTGACCTATCAATAGCCCCATAGATATCAGAGGGGAGGCGAACTAACAGGGTCTCCGTGGAGTGGCCCTTACGAAAACCAGATTGAAAAGTCGGCAGCAAATTGCCCTTATCAAGATACCTTAACATATACAGAAACCAACTTCATAAAGCTGCTGCTTTACGAGTGTCGCAATAGTTTCGCCATGCAGTGGTGTCAAGCGTTGGGAAAACTTGGGATGACAGTTAGGCCCTAGAAATTGTTCTTTTGCCACATGCTGAGAACCGGGTTGTTCACGCTATCAACATATCGTATAAGCTGACCGATATCTGTTCTGTGCTCGCATCAAACAATAAAAGTGTACAACCCTAGCCGCACGACATTCTGCCACAATAATGTCTCGAACTCACAGGCCACACAGGTGGATCAGCTGATTTTTAATCAACGGACTTATGTACTGGGTTTTGCGTGGACCAGATGACATTAGCTTACGATGATTTAATCTATAGTGTCGGTCTGTGATCGAAATTTCAGAAGTGCCACGAAATTTGCAGAGTCTTCACTATAGCCTAGTATGTCGGCGAAGGGAAATGTTTTACTGACTGTACAGTAATAAAGTCTGCACATTAGAAATTCAACGAATAATAGTAATCTAGAATGTCAAAAAGTAATCTAAACCGTTAAAAAATTTTGAGAGCTGCTAAATCTTTACGCAGTTGCGTAATTGCGTAATGCTAGTTACGCGCCTGCCTGGGAGTCACTTTGGTCAGCCAATCTGACCCCACTTGACCCTAAAGTGACTTGAGGTCGACTTGAAGTCGACAACTTGGAGCCAAAACGACTTGATCCGACTTGGCAGAAAAACAACTAACTTCCGACTTAAAGTCGACTTCTGACATGGTAATAACGATTAAGTACAGCTAATAATACAAAAATGTCATGCCAATTTGCCTGGCAAGCATTAATTTCATATACTAATTAGTAATGAGACCTCAACACCTGATGAATAAAATTGGTCAAAGTTTATTAGGCCTATTTTAAGCAGTGTGTTTTTGTGCTTGAACAGTTTTGTAATGCTCTAATGGGTTAGCAGAAGAATCTGTGGCGGACCGCGGACTGGTTGCACTGAATGGCTTGTTATAATGATACATTTTAATTCTGTTGTCATAATTATTTGGACACTAACCCCTAACGTATCAAATAGCAATGCATGCGTGCCATCCTACTGCCGAAAAGTTCATTGATTTGCGCGCATTCAGCTCTTGATAAGGTAGACGTGCTAACATTTTTTATTAACATTTCGATAGCCATTTTTATGAAACGTACGTGTGACGTTTTAACATAGAATAACAAATGATAAGTTTTTTATAGATAAATCGACACCTATAAACAAAACAAGTAGGCTAACTGTTTAGCACAACCGCCGCAACCGGCGTCGATAATACAAAATTAAACCGCAGCCTGAGTAGCCTAGGCTACGCGGTAGGCCTATAGACCGTAGAAGTTAGAACATGCTTCATTAATTTTTGCAAAAGCACTACAAAACTGCTCAAATGCTGCCGTGACCTCACGATCATTAGTGTGATATTTAGATTTAGATTTATTTGTGTCTCAAGTCGGTTTAAGTCGACTTGTGGAGAAAACAACTTGAGGTCACTTATCTGGACAAATTCGACTTGGGGGTCAGTTGCGCTAAGCAGAAACGACTCGACTCGACTTGGGATGCCCAAGTCGACTGGGGTCGACTTATTGGGGTCGACTCTGCAGGTCTAACTATAGGGCCCACTACATTATAGCCGTCATGCATGTGATTTGCTAAAGCATTTCAGGTAGGTATACACGCACAGAGGCATATGGGACATACTCTGTAGCAAATGTAGCTAACTTTGACTTACAAAATTAATTTCAATACAAATCGGCGGTAATAAGTCAATGTTAAACTGGCACGATTTGCCGTTCCTGCCTCTACTAACGGTGAGTGACTGAGCCTATACTTGTGGAACACAATCGTAAACTTATCTACGTAATCTCCTCTTTGAAGACAATCATAACCATATCTTTTGTAATTTTGGAGGGGGGTTAGGATAGTGGTAACACTTTGGTGCGCAGAGGCAACGGACCCGGAATCGCTTCCCGGTACCCTCCCTAAGGTCGTCTCAGCCTTTTCATTCGCTAGGTGGCGTTGAAAAAATGAGTGGTAGGACGTGATCGGCGCCTTGCATGGCTGAAAAAGGTAAAATTCGACTCCTGTAGGCCTATTAACTTGTGATCATCCGTTCATACTATGATTTGTAATCATCCTGCGTACACGTCACTTTGAAAACATTAAACGAATATTATTATTTATTATCTACGTATACTTTTCTGTTTGAAAACAATCGTAAGTTTCGTAACCATGTGACCATGTCTATACGTAGGCCTATTCTCTTTTAAAAGACAATCGTAACCATATCTACGCACTCTTCTGTTTGAAGACAATCGTAACCATATGTATACGTTTTCTCTTTGTCTGAAGACAATCGTAACCATATCTACGTATACTCTTCTGTTTAAAAACAATCGTAACCATATCAACGTATACTCTTCTGTTTAAAGACAATCGTAGGCCTAACCATATCTAGTATACGTATTCTTCTGTTTAAAAACAATCGTAATCATATCAACGCAGTGGCGGCACTACACCAGGGCAAGCCAGGGCAAATGCCCTGCTAAAAAGCCTTTGCCCTGGTCGTTGCCCTGCCAGAATTTTTGCCCTGCCGAGAATTTATTTGGGCATAAACCGCCATTGCACTGGTTACTGTTATGACTGCCCTAGCTATGCCCTGGTTACAAAAAACGTCTGGCGCCGCCTCTGTATCAACGTATACTCTTCTGTTTAAAGACAATCGTAACCATAATCTACGTATATTCTTCTGTTTAAAAACAATCGTAAACCATATCAACGTATACTCTTTTGTTTGAATGACAATCGCATAGGCGTAGACTCCGCCGGGGCAGCCGGGGCAAGTGCCCCCCCAATAATTGAGATGGGGGGGCATTGCCCCCCCAAAAATCCAGAGTAGAATTTATATTTTTTTAAAGTGGGGTTTATCCTTTTTCAAACAAAACAACTTGGTCCTTCTGAGCCACCGTACTTTCGTATGCTTTCTTCATTTGGTTGCTCTCAAGGAATCTGTATTTAGTATATAATATGTAGTGTATATATTTATATGTAGATAGTGTATATAGTGTATATATAATGTATATATATATATAGTGTATAATAGGTCCTTGGTTGCTCTGACAGTCTTATCGACAGCTATTCTAATTTCATTGCATTGAGCGTTTTCGGGTATTTTGCGTGATTCAGTTATTTTTAAATGGAAAATGAAGCGAGTTAGCAATCGACAAACAATAATTCTAGTTTCTTCAAGCGTCCTAACACCAGGAGGTAAGTTTAGTCTACATGTATATAGCCCTGCTAGACAAAGTCGTGTAACAAAGACTCCGATGGTTTGGACATGTAGAAAGAGTGCCAGTTGACCGAATTCCACACAGCGTACTACACGCAGGATTTGAAGGAAAAAGACACAAAGGCAGACCAAGACAACGCTGGATAGACAATATATATAAATGAAGACATAACATCACTTGGCCTGACACTAAGGGGAGCAATGGATTTGACAAGAGACCGAGGACAATGGAGATCATTTATTCGTACCCATCGCCGCCAAGTGGCTGGCGTCAGGAACTGATGATGATGATGATGATGATGATGATGATGATGATGATGATGATGATGATGATGATGATGATGATATAGGCCTAGCCCTACCCTGTGCATGTATGTTTTGTTTCTGCCTTCGGGCGTAATAAAGTTCTGATAATCTAGATGTAAAAACGTTTGCACTTTTAAGTAAATATATTGATGCCACATAATAACACACTGCATAAACGAGTGATTTAAAATCTTATATGTTTTGCTACCAGGTAGGCCTACTGAATTTTGATACGCTTTGTTGCCAGTTATTTAGATAGGCCCTATGTGAATCTTTTCCTTTACATGCTAAGAAAACGTTGAAAACGCGTGTTTATCAAGAAATAAGAAATGTAAATTTTTATATCTAAGCTCTGTAGACTGTGATAATAATAAATCTCCATGGGTTTACTTATTTTAATTATTTTATCGAGCAGTGCCGTACTGCTAGCCAGCGTGCACGCATGCGAACGGCTTTTCAAACTAACGCGCACGGAGTTCAGAAGGGCTGTGTACAGTATTAGGCTATGTCTCAGCACTCTGCCTCTGCAGTCTGATCAGTAGCCTGTATATGACGGGTGTTCCATGATACATGATACTATAGGGTCACAGACTTCGTATGCATGATGCACACAGCAATATACAGCCAACCTGAGTCCGGCTGCAGGCATGATTTTCCCTTGAAGGCTTACTTCCACTGCAGTCTGCATGCCCTTTAACCCTTCAGCTCGAGAATGTAAGAAATGCCTGAAATAATGCGTGCCTTGTTCCTCTGTCTCGCTCTGTGTCTGTCTGTCTCTCGCTGTCTCTGCGTGTGTGTGTCTCTCTGTGTCTCTCTGTGTCTCCCTGTCTCTCCATGTCTGTCTCTGTCTCTCTTAATGTTTCTCTAATTTAAGGTAGTATTGTTTAAGACATTGACTTTGACGATGTACTATGCAGTGTCCTGTATACATAAGGAAGCCCATAGGGGACATGCGATTATTTCTTATTTTTCTAGTGATTATGTACTTGAAAATAAAGACAAGATTTGAGCGATAGTAGCCAACTATGACAAAGACAAAAAGCTTCAAACAGTCAAAAACAGTCGCCGAAGTACCAAAACTGACCAACTTGATTTTGAATCTGTGTGTAATGATTTCGTACAAAGGAATGACATGCGTCAAAAGGTCTTCGCTTTGTTTCCAGCCCGGTTTGTTTTAATGACGAACTTGGACTGGAAACTGTTTTAACGAAGATCGGATGAATAACATTGATTGATGAACGATGACAATCAAGCCTAGCTCTGACTCTGAGTGTCTGAGACTGAATGTCCAGATCCCATGCCCCCCCAATATTTTGGACAAGTCTACGCCAGTGGACAATCGTATCCATATCTATAGGCCTACGGATTTTTTTTAGCTCGAAGACAATCGTAACCATATCTCACAGGGGCCTACGTAACTTACGTAAGCCTATTCTTCTGTTGAATTGCAATCGTAATCATATCTACGTATTCCCTTTGTTTGAAGACAATCGTTGCCATGTCTACGTTTTCTTCTGTTTGAATGTCAGTCGTATTCATACGGTCATCTTGTGCATATTAACGAAATGGGTTAAAGACTTAAAGTTTATGCTGTACGTCACGGGATCATTCTGCTATCTTTCTCTCTGTAGACGTCATGAATATCGATTTATTCAATGAATTACAGACAACGACTGCGATTCGGGACAATCGATTGAGTCGGCCATGGCATGGTACAATATCATGTATACTGCATGCATACGGTTACGCTCACTATAGAGTACGCCTCTTGAGAGAGAGTTGCCCTTTGTATGTATGTATGTATGTATGTATGTATGTATGTATGTATGTATGTATGTATGTATGTATGTATGTATGTATGTATGTATGTATGTATGTATGTATGTATGTATGTATGAACGTTTGTACGCATGTACGTATGTACGTATGTACGTATGTACGTATGTATGTATGTATGCATGTATGTGTGTGTATGTATGTATGTATGTATGTATTTATGCACGTATGCGTGTGTGCGTTTGCTTCTGTGTATCAGCGAGCGAAAGAAAGATCACTATTTACTTAGGTTAGCAAGTCTGTAAATGTTGTGAATGTTTCGGTTCAAGAAATTAACCTCCAATTACTTAGTACACGGATCGTCCGCGGATCGTCTTACAGCGGAGGAGCTGCCGCCGGACGACAGCTGCATCGCCCGCCGCCGCCCCCGCCGCTGCCGCCTCTGGCCCCTGGGTCGGCCAGTGGTTCACGGTCGACGAGTGGAAGAGCGCACACGGGAAGGAACGGAGAGAGGGAGACGGGACAGCCTGAGAAACGATGTTTTGAGTTAGGCTGAATTCTGGCCCTCTGCGCATGTCAGCGGATGATTGATTTGACCAACAGTTGTACGACGCAGCCTGCCTTCCACCGATTCAGGGTCGTCTGCGTGCCTATGAAGTTATCTCGTGTATTGTCGGCCTTTTATGTTAACAACTGATGGAGAAACTGAGAAATGGAAGGGTCGAAATATGGAGAGATGGCGATACGGTGAATTGAAGAAAGGAAATATGAGGTGCTGCAGAAATGGAGAAATGGGTAGGTGCATGGGGAAATGGAAAGAAATGTATGTATGTATGTATGAGCACTTGTTATAGCGCCCCTTAAATGGTAACGGAGAGATGCAGTAATGGAGAGATGGAGAAATGACGAGATTGGGGAACGGGCTGAAGAAACAAATGAAGAAATTGAGTTGTGAAGATGCGGAGAAGGGGCCGACTGGAAAATGATTTTCAGATTTACCTAATAAAATAGCTGAACATAGCTGGATTAAAACGACGAAGGTATAGCGTATATATATGCTGCATGTAGATTTGAGCGATATATAAAAGAATCAAAAGTGTAATTGAGGCGCCAGCTATACGCCACCTATTATAGTATAGTTGTATCGGTGTTTCCGTAGTTTTGACCAACTTAATGAGTTTTCAGGAGCTGCAGTAATACCTTTACCACTCATCTTACCACACTTGCCGCCTTCGTCAACTGGAGCAGGCGAGAGAGAGAGAGAGATTACGTGTGTCCGGGCGGCGTTGTCTATGTGTGTTTCGTTCGAAGCGAACACACACAGACACAGGTCGCAGCCGACGCCGCCGCCGACGCTGCTCCAGCAAATGTGAAAATATTTATTTTGCAGACGATGTCTGTTGTGAATTATTAGACGAAGTTGTCTGTTGTGTTAGGAAATACCAATGTTGCTTCAGCTGTTGCACGTTTTCTGTTGCTGCAGTTGGATTCAGTTGTTGTCGTCACTCCTCATCCGAGCCACTCTCCCACCCACCGAGCCAGCCAACGCCGACTTTGTTGAATAATACAGTTGAGGAGTTAACCGACTCCTTGCATGACTCTCTCTCTCTCGTCTAAGATTAAGAACCCTTTCCTATCCTGCACGTCTGCCTGTGTAAATGCCTATCAAGATTATCAATTATGACCGGGCGTCATACTTATAACACGCTAAGCGCGTTATTATCGGGCGTGCAGCACAAGAGGGATCTATATACGGGGAAGTGTAAACGTTGTCCACTGCAGGCCATCATGCTGTAGCAGACTGTATGGGCAGAATCATCGAAGAGCACTGCTGCTGCTGCTGCTGCTGCTGCTGCTGCTGCTGCTGCTGCTGCTGCTGCTGCTGCTGCTGCTGCTGCTGCTGCTGCTGCTGCTGCTGCTGCTGCTGCTGAAATTCGATCGAGTTCATAAGATGGCAACCAGATGCTGAGCGGCGAGAGGTTTCGACAAGTTTATGACGTTCTAGCAAAGATCATAAAATGCTGCGATTGACGAATGGTAATACATTCGGTCGGAACAATGACAGACTATTGTCGCCACAATGTGCATTGCGTAGAGTGTGTTGTTACGTGGTCGAGGTTTTCCGAATAAATGTACGTTCCCGTTCCGTGTGAAATAGTATACACTGGAAAGAGGCAGGGAGAAATGGTTAAGAGAGCGAGGAGACTATAATAGGGGGAAGGAAGGAGAAGAAGCATGGAGGAGGAGGAGGATGGTTAGGAGGATGGAGTGACTGGAAAGCGGTGAGGAAGCGACGAAAGGTGGCAGACGATACATGTCTTTGCTGTTTATGCTAATTCCGAATGGACTGAAGACAAGAAGTCCATTCTTATGTCGTCATCTGCTATTTAGGAACATCGACTGAGATCATACAGCTGCTGCT
>JACEVL010001735.1:0-26587 GCA_020284085.1 Aporrectodea caliginosa
GATCAGCTGCTCGTCCGACGCTATCAAATACCTAATTACCTATTACCTGCTCAAATTAGTCCTGCCATAAGAAGAACCCTTACGACGTGTAATTCTAGTAAAAAGCTCGGTAAACCTGCATCTTAAAGTATTTTATTATTGCACTGAACATATCCCGTATTTTTGCTTATTTTATTATTTCTCTTATCTGGCTGCGTAAATGGAAGTTCGATTGATAATAATAATTCGTTTTTCAGTAAATTGAGTTGCAAGATTGTTTGTCACCAAATTGTGCAAAGTTAATTTACCAAAATTGCATCTAGTTGTGTTGGGTATCCCCTTTACGTTCTTCTAGCACTACTTCAGGAAGTTTCATAAATATAAGTTAAAATGATGAAAAGAATTCTTTGCGTTGAATAACTGTTTGCGTTAAAATGGAATTTAGATTGATGAAAAGAATCTTTGCGTAAATAGAAGTTGGATTGATGACAAGAATCTGCGTTAAACTGGATGTTGGATTGATGACAAGAATTTTAGCCTTAAAATGGAAGTTTGACTGATGACAGGAATTTTTGCGTTGAAATGGAAGTTGAATTGATGAAAATAGTTTGCTCTTACACTAGAAGTCGGATTGATGAAAATAATACTGGCGGAAACAGAAGTTTGATTGCTCATAGTTATCAATATCAGTTATCAGCGCTCGTGAATAAGCTGGTGCCCTGCGCTTGGCTTTCGATTGGCGCTTTCAAAGTTTGCAGATTACGATTACGATTGAAATAATTGCAATAATTAAATTTATTGCACTGAACATATCCCGTATTTTTCTCATTTTATTATTTCTCTTACCTGACTGCGTAAATGGAAGCGTCATCATATGACATCAAAGGCCGTTGACGACAGTTCAAAATTATGTACAATACAGTTGAAAACAAAGAATCGAGAGAGTTCGAATGACACCATGTAAAGGCGTCTAAACAGTATTTTACAGTGTCACTAATATTCATTGTTTGACATCATAATATAACTCAGCTATAATTAATGTCTATGATACTTGCAGGCAAGTAATACATTTGCAGAAAACACCATACACAATATACTTCTATTCTACTTTTAACTTCCAAACATTTATCAATCATTGCAATCAAATATTATTGAAGAAATACATGTACTTTTCATTGGTTATAATAGGCCTACTCTTCGTTTAATATTTTCAAACTGACAATTACGCAGTGTGATTACAAATCAGTATGAATGGATTATCACAAGTTATATACAGAGTCGAATTTAACTGTATACGGCAGCCATGCAAGACGGCCATCGGTCCTACATCTCATTTTACCAACGCGCCATCTCGTGAATGATAGGCTGAGTGGACCTTTTGGGAGGGTACGGGAAGCGATCCCGCTACCTACTGGTCTTTACGCCAGTGATGTTACCACAACACTATAGTTCAGTTCTTTGGTCAAGTGACAATGGCGCATGATAGTAACTTCTCAAAATATCTTTAAGACAAGCACTTGTGGACAGACCGTGGCAAATATCATACCGACCAATCACATGCGACGTCTCATACCGACCATTCATATGCGATATGGTCAATTTAAAAAGGAAGTTTGATTGATGAAAATAATAAATTATTGCTTGTCTAAATGAAAGTTCGATTGATTAAACTTATTCCTTGGTTAAGTAAAGCTGGATTGATGGAAATAATTGTTTCTGTACATTGAAGCTGGGTTTATGAAAATATTGTTTTCGTAAATAGAAGTTGGATTGAAGAGAATAATTCTTTGCTTAAATAGAAGTTGGATTGATGAAAAATGTTTTGCTTTAATAGAAGTTAGATTGATGGAAAGTTATTTTTTTCTTTAAAAATATGTAAATAAGTTGGATTGTCATTTGATGAAAATAATTTGTTGCTTAAATGGAAGCTGGATTGATAACAGTTATCACGGACATTGGTAGACTGCCTACTTATCAACGAAAAGTACGGCATTAAAGACATTAAAATAATTTGGCAACGTGAACTACGGTTTTACCGCTAGTGCTTGCGGTCTTTCACGTCTACAAATTTGAGAAGACGATTTAGCACAAGCACTTCTAGGCATATATTATTTGCCACGGTCTGTCCATAAGTCTTTTTTATTATTATTGTGGAGTGGAAGAATGTTTTTGGGAGCAAACGTTTTGTAATAGTGATGAAGAGTTGCCAGCATATTAGTGTAAACAGAGTTCACCATTTTTTGCTTTTGCTTCGTGTCTTCTGCCCTCTACCGGCGGTAAAATCTTTAATATATAAAATTCTTTAGAGTGACCAGGAGATCCCCTTGGCTCTTTAACCATCTTGGTCACTGCCAGCAGCCATTAGCGTGTTTCCTATAGTCCTTCTCCCATGATGATGCTGTGGTCCTTGTCCACGCCTTTGTCACCTGTAGAGTTGATCATTGTTGCTCGGTTGTTGCCGGTCACTCTTCGGACTTAATAGGCTGGGTCCTTCGTTCTGTCGCTTTTGTTGTTTGTTTTTGGCTTTTGTTGGTCAAATTCCAAAATATGCCACTGTCTCTGCCTATATGAGAGATGTGTTCAACTGGCTTCCTGCCTCGCAACGCATTTCCTGTAGGATAGCAGCGCTTGTCCGGCAATGTCTCAAAGGTGGTGCTCCGTCCTACCTGTTCGACCACTGTCGCCCGGTATCTGACATAGGCTCCCGTAGAGCTCTACGGTCTTCCACTACGAGGGAGCTCCTGGTCCCTCGGGTTCACTCTTTGGTCAAACAGCGTCGAGTCTTCTCGTTTGTTGGCCCTCCGCTTACAGCCCCTGAATTATCCACTTGCTTTCCACCAACTGCTTATGTCCTTTATTTTTAACCGTGGCTTGGCTGGGAGTGCCTCTGAGTAGGCATCTTGAAGAGTCGCTATATAAATTTCCGAAATGAATAAATGATAAATGAACTCGGCGATGCAATTTTCCATTCCCATTCTCATGAGCTAAGGCGAAGTCCTTTCGACTGTTAAAAGCAAAGGGTATCAACACTCACAGTCATACTGGCGCACCTGTTTTAGCAGAGCTTCAGTACTTCTTTCGTTCTCTCCTAATTTTGTTCCCGTCAATGACGTCGCTGCATTCATTAGGCGTAACGGTAATACAATCTTGTACCACACAAGATGCGATTTCCCCAACTTCCTGATCTAATTTGGCGGATCGATCTGAAGTTTGGGCAATAGTTCAAGAAAAATGCACTACATGAACGTGTTTACAAAGAATTTTATATACTAAACATTTTACCGCCGGTAGAGGGCAGAAGGCAGAGCAAAATAAAAAATATTTTGAACTCTGTTTACACAAACATGCTGGCAACTTTTCATCGCTATTACAAAACGTTTGCTCAAACAACATTTTTTCGCTCCACCTATTGTTTATTTTGCACACTGATGTTGTTGCCAGACTGAATGAAGTCACATGTGATTGGTCGATATCATATGAGAAGTCGCAAGTGATTGGTCAGTATATTTGCCAAGGTCTGTCCACAAGTGTAAGTAATCCTATTTCTTGAGTTAGCGACATTGAACTGTTTGTAACGCCTGTTATACAAGTAGGCTAAAATAGGTTATAACAGAAATTTTATAAAACGGAAAAGTTAGCAGTGAAACTTGCAAAGCGAGAAGTCTGTACTCGACGCCACTGGGGCGATAATAGAGAAAAATCTATCGAGGCTCTACACGCCACTCAGACCGAGAATGATAAGTTGCGAAAGAATTGCTACTGGCGAACGGAAAGATCGAAGAACTTGAGCGCCAAGACAAAGCGGAGAATCTCATCATCACGGGTCTTCCAATGCGGTCCTACTCAGAGGTGGGAAGTAGTACACCCATTGAACAGGATGTCACCAATACTTGCATCATAGAAAGCAACAGTGAAACGGGAAAAGCCGTATTAGAGCTAAATGAAGAAATGAATCTACATTCTACAAGTTCCACCAATGGATATCTCAACGAACTACACCGTTTGCGTCGGTCTGGTTCCGACTACACTATCCGGGCCCATATTCTGGTTCGCTTTGCAACAAAGAACGCCCGGAACATAGTTTACGACGCTAGGTTTACGCTGAAACATTGTAAACCATGGATCTCCCTCAACGAAGACCTCTCTAAGTCAGCCTCATCACTTTCTCGCCAGGCACGAAAACTCGTCAACGAGAAATCAATCGCAAATGCATGGACTTCGAGTGGAGTGGAGTTCTAATATGTACCCAACTTTGATTGTTGCAAATTTCTTGACATTAGGGCTCGTCTTAATATTACTAGAGGCTCTTTTATACATGACCTTGATGTGGAAGAACATTATTACAACCACCTACCATCAGTGCAAGTGAAGTACCTCGAGAGCTTCCAGATGTCTGAGGTCCTTTCACCAACCACAGGGTCAGCCTTTTCATTCTTACACGTAAGCAAGCGATACAAGTTTGCGAAAAAATTACTATAATATTTAATATTGAATTGGCTCAGTTGCAACATAAATTCTCTATTATTGCGAGTCTTGGACAACCATCCAAGATCATGCTACCACCTTTATCCCAGGTTATATCAACATCCTGTGCTCCCGTTCCTCTGGTAAAAAAGGTGGAAGTGTTGGCCTGTTTGTAGAAAGAAGTATCAACACCTACAAATACCTACACTGTTAAAAAATTTCCTCTTGACGAACAACTCATGGAAGGACTGTTTGTTCATTTGCTCTGCAGTTCAAAGTAATAATTCGAGGGGTTTAAGCCAGAAGGGAGTAACTAGGTTTTTGACATTTCGAGATAAACGAAGAAAACGGAAATTTTGTTACAGTATTTTTTTTTAAAATTTTTTCAGCATTTTTTATTTAAACAATGAAAATTATTTCTAGCTAAATGCTGAGCAATAAGACTCCTTTTCAAAATGCATTAAAGTATGCATTGTATTGTTTACACATAACGTGACAATTTGGTGAATTTTGTCAAAGTTTGACAAGATGCAACCTTCTGGCAAGAGAAAACTTTTTATGATGAAAACATCATAAATTCTGTGTAATTTGCAAGATAACCACCAACAAAAACTATCTGAAGAAACACTGAGTCATACTGCACAATCTAGCACAAATTATTAATAATTATGGGCCAAGATAATAATTTTTTTTGGAAGATACAATATTCTGGTGTAAAATCATAAAACGCACCCTTACAAAATGGTATAAACAACTAATAACTTTAGAATAACATAGATGATATTACGCTCTCCAATTTCTACGCAAGTAAGTAAGTGGTTTAAGTTGTTTGAAGAGTAAAGTAAGTAAAATAAGCATTTTTCACGCTAATTTTAATTGCCTAAAAATAATTCATTTGTGCCATAGAGACGTATCTAAGCAATGCATGGGTTTCACGTACTGCCAGATGGATGTATCTTCTTCAAGATGCAACCCTTCTGGCATGAAAACTGCTATTTTTACATCCTTATGGCATAAATGTAACCCATAATTTGGGTTGTATCTTCAAACCAACTCTCTTAAATGAAGCCTTATAGCTACGGCCTTCTGGCAGTACCTGCTTTGTAGTCAGTTGATTCAATTTCTGTGAAAATGTCCATTTTACAAAAAATCGTAGATACGACCTTCTGGCTTAAACCCCTCGAATTGTAGGGTCAATTTATAAACCACCAAATGTAGACCTTTCCTTTTTAACACTGCATTTGATAATCTCTTGCCCAGGCTTGATAAAGAAAACAAACCATGCTATTTGCTGGGTGATAATAACATAAATCTTTTATATTATAGTAAACAGTAAACATCATGAAAGAGAGAATTTCCTTAACATCCAGTTATCTTATGGCTTCGTTGGTTGATAAACCTATACGAATAACACACACACACCTCCTCCTCACTAATAGACAACATCATAACTAATGCTCATCCCAGTGGAAATAGTTCCTGCTCTATTATGGGTAAACCCTAACCAATATCAGATAATTTCCCCATTTGCTGCGTGATTCCCATACCAAATTCTAAACCTTCCATAATCAAAACCTTGTGCTATAAAAAGAAATTTTCTGAGGAGTCTCTCATGAAACTTAGACAGGTTCTTGCAGGTTGTTTTGTGGAGGGATCCATCCTCGAGATCTGATACTAATGTGTCTTTCGACACCTTTCTTAAGCAATTAACCTATTTCTATGATCTTATATATATATTCGTTTAATTGAGGAAAACAATCTGACAAAAACGCAGAAATGCTAACATGAGTGATAATGAATAATTAAAGTTCATTAGAAAATGTTAGAATAAACTAGTAAATATTTTTATATAATGATCAGGGACTAAATTGAGAGTTGTCCTTGGGTGGGAGAGTATGGTTGTGTGCTGTAGGTCTTAATTGGTGAGAGGAGAGGGGTCGGAGTGGAGGTAGGAGTTGGTGAAGTACATGCTTGGGGTTGTGTAATATGGAGAAAAGGAGTTTTGCATCGGCTATGTTGGCAAGTTCAGAGACTGTTGGAAAGGATTGCTCTAGGTAACCTAGGCGTTTGGTTCTTTTTAGTAGTTTTTCCAGGCGTTCTTTATCGGAAGTCAGGGTGAGACCCCACCAGGATGGGGAGGCATATAGGCCTAGAAGTTTAGCAACGGTAGTGGCTTTGGTTACATTATGGATTGATGAGGAAGAAACGCCATGGGTTTTGAGTTTTCTGATAGCATAAAAAGAGGAGGAGCAAGTTGCTGTGAGATGGTCTATAGGCCTATGGGCTGTGAGTTTGAGATCATCTTGAAGGATGACACCGGCACGCCGACAAAAGAGCGCCCGACAAAAGAGCGCGTCCGACTTAAGAGCGAAGGGATCTATCAACGGGGCTTATCAAAGGGACGACAAGCAAAAGGGCCAATTTAAACAATTAGCATGTTACGGCCTATAGTTCTATGGTGTTAAGTGCGAAATTGTTTCAATCGGACTCTGATATTACTTGGCCTTTGAACGTTTTTAGACTTTTCGTTCAACAGTTTTAGTATTAAATTCAGACATTTATTTAGTATTAAATTCTCTTTTCTTCATAGACGTTTTGTTGAATAAATTCCACTATAGGTTTAATCTTTCTGGTTGCTTTGATTTATAATCTTAAAAGTACACTTCATGTGTGGTCGTCTCAACATCGCTCTTATGTCGGTCGCTCTTATGTCGGTCGCTCTTTTGTCGGCGCTGTTTTGTCGGCGCTCTTTTGTCGGGGCTCTTTTGTCGTGCCACCGATGACACCCAGTATCTTCAGAGTTTTAACTCGGGTAATATTAGGCAATGGAGGAGGAAGGTCAAATTCGTGTCGAGGGCGGAAAATGATCTTAATTCCCCACGATATACTTCATTGGTTAAGCATAGGTCAACTGATCTACCATGGCTAACATCAGCTCTAAAGAAATCGATTACAAAAAGAATCGTATGTACAAAGAATGCGTACGAAAACCTGGTTATAATATATAACTTTTTCAAAAATATCAAAATTATAGAAACAAGCTCACCACTTTGCTAAGAGCATCTGAAAAATTACTATACAGATAAACTAATATCACAAAAACAATTTACATAAGGTTCGGAAAATTATTAGTACAATTATTGGTAAGAAGACTTATAAGGACAATATTACTGAAATTACTCACAATGGAGAGACCATAACAGATCCCACGGCTGAAGCTGACAGATTTAACAAATATTTTAATAACATTGGATCACAGTTTTCCCAGGGTATTTCTTCCGTTTCTGAATGTCACACTGACTACTCAAAGTCCAGACTCCCACATTCCATTTACTTTAACCCGTTCTCACCTCAGGGAATTAGTGATATCATAGCTACCCAGAAAAGTTCTCACAGTGAAGCGTTTTATGACATTCCAGTAATGACGTTAAAACAATAGTCCTATGAAATCTTCCCTTATTGTCTGAGATATTTAACCTATCATTGTCTAATGGTGTCTTTCCGTAGCAACTGAAACTTGCTAAGGTAATTCCAATCTTTAAGTCTGCTAACAAATAAAAATCTGTAATTACATATTATCTGTTTTCGTCAAGATTTTGGAAAAAAAATTCTGTAATAAACTTCTTGAATTTGTAACTCAAAATCATTTGCTTGTGGATAGCCAGTTTGCTTTTAGAAAGAATTTGTCTGCCTACATGGCACTTCTTGAGCTTACAGAGCAAATCTATTGGTGAGCATCAAATGACCTTGCAAAGGCTTTCGATACAGTAAATCACAAGATTCTCTAGCTACTTATCAAATAGGTTGCAATATGTCTCTATTAATCACTCTTCCTCAACTATAGTCTGTTGGTGAGATGTGGAGTTCCTCAAGGTTCAATCTTAGGACATTTGCTGTTTATACTGTGCACAAATAATGTACAGTCTATGACAGCCTTAAAATTACTCATGTTTGCTGATGACACAAATATTTTTGCTTCAGGGCATAGTCCCTTGGTGTTAGCTGAAACTGTAAATAATGATTTCAGGCTGATAAACCAGTATCTTTGAACTTAGATCAATTTTATGATTGTTAGGGTGATTCCTGATACGGAAATCAACACTTTCTAAATGACGTGTAACTCCCTCATGAAGCCAAATTTCTGGGTGTTTTAATTACTGACGAGCTTGAATGGAATAAACATGTGGATATGAATGATATGATCACCAATAAAATGTCAAAGGTCGTTGGCATTTTACGTAAGGTAGGGCATTAACTACTTGCTGACAAACTGAAGCTATTATACCATGCCCTACTAGAACCATATATCAATCACTGCTGTGTTGCTTGGGCTTCTTCTTATAGAATTTGCATCGCATAACTGAAGCTTCAGAAAGCTTATCTCCCACTCACCCTATTTGGCTCATTCCAAACCTTTATTCAATAAACTCAATATTCTAAAAATTAACGACCTGTCCTACCTGTAATCCTTATGTTCAAGTTTGGAAATAATACCTTACTTTTAAAAATTATTTTTTATATCAGTAACTCAAATTCATTCGCTTAATACTTGTGAGTCGAGTAAATTATAATATCCCTGCGCCCGTACTACTTCTCAATTTAATAGCTTCAGATTCTTGGTCCTCGATTGTGGATGATATTAAGAGTGAAAATAATCTCTACACTTTCAAGAAAAAACAATACAGTATTGTTTTCAAAATATTCCAATGTTAATGTGTACCTTTTTGGCAGTGGCGTACGGAGCTTAAATGCCGCCCGGGGCGACGGCCCAACATGCCGCCCTTGGCACTTAATTTTGGAAATTTCCGGAAAATTTTCTGTATTACTTTCCCCTCTTTTTTCCATAAACAGATTCCTCTCCTCCCCGTGCAAGACTCATGCTCATCTACTATACTATAATTGTCAGAAGCCGCCCTGTCCTGCGCCCGGGGGCCGCCCCCCCGCCCCTCATTTCGCCACTGTATGCTAATGTGGCACACCCTTTCATTGGTTCAAATCCTACCTTACTGATCGTACTCAGATGGTGGTCGTGGGTAACACTAGAACACCCTGGTTATGGTTGACCTAGGTGTCCCACAGGGGGTCGGTTTTAGGTCCTCTCTTGTACATTCTCTTTACTGCAGACATTCCCTCAGTTCTGGCTAAACATCAAGCTAAGGGACATCTCTATGCTGATGATGTCCAAGCCCTTCTGCATGGTTCACCTTCTCAGCAGATCTCTCTGGTAGAAACGATCGGATCACTATTGCAAGATCTCCACCTTTGAATGACAGCAAACAGACTTAACCTCAATCCCTCAAAGACTCAACTGATCTGGTTCGGTACCAAACAACAGTTACAAAAACTTGATTTCCAATTGTTGGCCTCATTATTCCCAGACTTTGCCTTTTCCTCCAGTGTTCGTGACCTGGGTGTTACACTTGATAGCGCTTTGACATTTACTGGCCACCTATCTCTCCTGACCCGCTCTTGTTACTACCAACTGAGGCGACTTAGAGCCATTAGAAGATCGGTGTCCTCCAAAGTGTTTACAACCATGGTTCATGCCTTTGTCTCCTCACGCATTGATTATTGTAACTTTGTACTAATTGGGCTTCCTAAGGTTCGCCTGTCCTCTGTGCAATCTGTCTTAAACGCTGCAGCCAGACTTATTGCACGTCTTCCTCGATACTCTCACATCTCCACTTACATGACTAATGATCTTCACTGGCTCCCTCTCTCGGCTAGAATCAAGTACAAGATCCTGCTCCTAGTTACTAAGTCCCAGCAGGGCTTGGCTCCTAGGTACCTTTGTGACTTAATGTGTAAGCCACTATCTGCACGGTCTTCTCGCCCTCTTCGTTCTGCTGACCGGCTTGATCTTTTCGTACCTCGGTCGAGAACCTCATTAACCCAGCATCGGGCTTTCGCTGTGGTGGGTCCATCAACATGGAATGACCTTCCCCTGCAATTCGTAGCAGGATTCTGGATGGGATCTCACTGGCATCTCTTCGCTGCTTAAAGACATTTCTCTTTTCTCGGGCCTGCCACGCTGAGAGCGCTTCTGAATAGCTCTGCTGTGAGAAGCGCTTTACAAATGTTCAGATTAGATTAGATTAGATTAGATTAGATTAGATTAGAATTTATTGGATTATTTTTCTTCCTTTCCTTCCTTCTTTGTCTGCTTTTATTACTTTCTCTTATACTTTTTCAATTTTTTTCTGCATTCACTCCTTCTTTTATTTTTCTTCAACCCTATTTTGCCGCCCCTGCTCAAGTGCCGCCCGGGGCGACTCGCCTTCTCTGCCCCCCCTACGGTACGCCACTGCTTTTTGGTCAATATATCTATATCTGCTATCTGTCTTTAACTATAGACTACCATTTACTGGTGTCACGACAATTCGTCTACGACACTTCGTCTACACATATTTCGTCTACCGACATTTCGTCTACAAAGTTATTTCATATTGTCACTTTAAAATGGAAGGTGGATTGATGAAAAACTGTTTCGCTAAATGGAAGTTGGATTGATGAAAACATTCCTGTGTTGAAATAGAAGCTGGATTGATCGAAATAATTTTTACCGTAAATAGAAGCTGGATACCAAGCTAGATGCATGGATGAGTTTCCATTCAATAGAACTAGTTGGATTGATGAAAATAATCTTTTCAGTAAATAGAAGCTGGATTCCTGAGAATATTTAGCACGTTTTAGCGAAACTATAAGAAAGCGGCCTCTGTTGATTAGCCGTAATGGATAAAGATACACTTGTAGACGAAATGTCGGTAGACGAAGTGTCTGTAGGCGAAGTGTCGTAGACGAAAAGTCTGTAGACGAGTTGTCGCGGAACACCCCTCTTCGCCTCAGAGTGCATTGCGACCAATCAGCAGCTACCGGTGTCCCAATAAATCCGTTGGCCATAGGTTATCCGATTCCTCCTAAATATACTAGGGCGAGGTTGCGTTCTCACCCCAGCTTCTATGCTAAGGATCGGTCTTTTACAGATATAGCAATAGCAAAATGACTCACTTGAATTTACAGTACACAATACCTCGAATGTCATCTTATTTGTTACATCGATATTGTCTTATTTCTTGTAACTTAGGGGACTCCGTGTATTAAAAAAAGTTGATCACAGAGCCGATTTGTCATAGCAAGGCGTAAAATTAAAAATCACATACAGTACGTAGACAACGAGAACATGAAACTAAATCTATTTACCTTATATTCTTTTTCAATTGTCGCTTTAAGATTTTTCTTGGATGCGAATTTGCATGTAAACTCTGAGCAAGATGAAGCTGTTTCTCCAGCCATATATGCTTCGACAATCGCCAAGTATACGAAAATATACTGTTCCTGTAACGAAGTCACAAGTTCAATTTCCAGTAGGGCCTAGAACGAACAATTACATGGTAATTTCGGCATCTTCGACATTTTCATAAGAATGTTTTGCACATACAATCGGATACCATACAAAAGGTAAAAATGTCATGTCATGTCACACCGCCATCGTCACTTCGCGACGGTTGGCTACAGTATTTTCTGTCGCGTGCCGCGTTCACCTACAATTCCGGTCCAGTTCAGGATGTTGTCGATCCACGATATTCTTGGCCTTCCTGAGGCTTCCTCGTCCTCGAATCCCTTTCACAAGACCTGTTCCACAAGCTGCTCTCAATGTTGTTGTGCTACTGTCTCATGATGTGGCCAAAATAGCGCAGTTTTAGAGTTTTTGTGCGCGACAATAGTTCCTTTCTGGCCCCCGATGATGTGTAGGCCTACACCTGTTCGTTTGACATCATCTTCGTCCACGGGATTATCAAGTGCTTTCGGATACACTTGTTTTCAAATGCTTGTAAACGCCTTTCTTCCTCCTTCTTCAGCGTCCATGCTTCACATTCGTACGTCGCCACTGGCCACGCCAATGCCTTCATCAATCGCAGTTTGGTATCGTTGCTGATCGACTTGTTCTTCCATATCTTCGTCAATTTGACCATAACCGTCATCCTTATGGCCAGCCTTGCTTTCACTTCACTCGAGCAATTCGCATCTTTTGTTACCCTACTCCCTAGGTATATAAAGGAATTTACTTGTTCCAGTCTTCTCGTGCCCACCAGCGTCTCCAATACCTCCACAGTATTCGTCATGACTTTCGTCTTTTTGCCATATTCTGCTCTTGCACTTTCAACACGTTTCACGAGTTCTTGCAGTTCTGCCGGTGTTGTGGCCAGTAGAACGATATCGTCAGCTTATCTGAGGTTGTTGATGGTTTTTCCGCCAATCCTAAATCCTCCGGCGAAACCCGTTAGTGCCTTTCGCATCACTTGTTCTGCTTCAATGTTAAACAGGAATGGGGAGAGGTAACATCCCAGTCGAACTCCCTTTTTAACCTTGAACCATGTCAAAGTGTGGCCATCTGTCCTGATCTGGCCTGTTGTTGTCTGTATAGATTCCTTAAGAGTTGGACCAGATGAGGTGAAAAGCCCATTTCGAGCATGGTCATTGGTCAGCCATTGTTGTTTGTGTCGGACCTATGAAAAGCCTTAGTAAAGTCAATGAAACAAAGGTACAGTGGTTGATTCCTTTCTCTTGCTTTCTCTACTATGATCCTGAGGTTCACAATCTGGTCTCTCGTTCCTGTTTTTGGCCTAAACCTCGCTTGTTCATGATCAATCTCCACTTTGAGCTTGGATTTCATACGGTCTAGCATCACACGCAACAAAATTTTGTTCGCGTGTGAGACCAGTGCGATTGTTCTGTAATTGTCACACTGAAGAAAGTCACCCTTCTTGGAAAGCGGGATGAATGTTGATTGAGTATATTCTTCCGGCCATTCTCCAGTCTTTCACACCTCCGTGCATATCTCATTGGTATTGTTGCTCAACCAGGCCATTTCTGAGTTTCTCAAGATCCAAAAGTAACGGTCTATTCATTCGTTTCCTTTTGTATCTTATTCTCATCGTCAGTATCACCAGGTTGTGGTCGGAATCGCAATCTCATGTAGTTTAGTCACTGTCACTTGTGCTCAAAGGTAAAAAAAACCAAGAGCTTTAGTTATCCTTTTTCAACAACAGATTTTTGCATAGTTGTAAGAAAGTTGTTTTTTCGTTTTTTATTTTTTTAAACCGTTGGTTTTTCGTTTTTTATTTATCGTGACTTTTTTTATTTTATTTTTTGAATGTAACTTTATTTATTTATTCACTGTCTGTTATTATTTGTTTAATTTTATTCTTGTCCGACATCCCTTACGTTGTGTCCATCCTTCAACGATTCATCTAATTCACGTCACTATTTAGTGTTATCAGCTGAGAAATAGCACACTACAGAAAATGAAATTTATAAAAGCTATTTGAATTCTAAGTTATCCAAAATGCGAAATGTTGTCTTTGTAGGCCTACACAGTAATCTCTGATTGACTGATAAACTGACTGATATTACTCCATATTAAGTTCTTATAATTATAAGTCAAAATTATAAATACAATTTTGATTAAGTAAACTTTGTACTTACAAAGTTTAGTTTTAAATTGTTTATGTCAGCATGGACTAATGTGGACTTATGAATACAATTTAAATTTGAAAAGATTTCAATATTTTTCAATTTCTCAATTTCTTACTAAACCAAACTTATGAAAAAGAAAATAATTGTTGTAGATTAATGTTGCTTGGTGTTTACTAATAAAGTTATGTTATTTGCTGATTAAGATTAAATTGTGTAAACAAGGCTTTTAATTTTAAAATGCAGTTAAAGATGTAACAAAGTCAAATTATCTTCTTTTCCGTGTTTTTCTCTCTTTTTTCGTTTTTTATTTTGCTTTTACCGTTTTTAACAACTATGGATTTTATATGATCTTATCCATCGTTCAGTGGGGCAAAGCAGTAAACTTGCCTAGACATGGGATAGACCTACAGATAGTGAATGAGTAGATAGAACGATCGGATGACGTTTGGATCGAATTATTGAGACTTTCTATATTATTATTATTATTATTATTATTATTATTATTATTATTATTATTATTATTATTATTATTATTACAGTAGTTTTATATAGCGCCCCTTCAAGACAGTCTACTCAGGAGCGCTCCCAGCCCAACCTCGGTCAAACAGGACAGTCTTAAGGCTAGAGAAGAACTGAGCAGAGTGTCCTATTGAGGCCAGACGCAGTGCCACCGGAAGCCCATTCCAGGTCACCGGACCGCATATTACGAAAGTACACATGGAAATTGATCCAAGACAAGCTCGCGACCAATCAGAGGATGAGTGTGAATTTGCCTAATGAATAATCGTGAATATTCATCTGCCTCTAAAGCAGTCTAACCAGAGACAGCAAGTGCGAAGGTTAACGTGGCACACGGTAGTCACCTTCGACCTTCCAGGCTTCCAACGGTAGTCGTAAACTTTGTATTCACGTGTGACGTGTAGAGTGAAATTCAAAATTAGAATAATACAATCAAATCGATAAGTGGCACAGTTAAACATTTATGTGATAAGGTCAATGTCGTGGTTTGTATAATGGTATACAGTGATGTCTCGGTGGACAATAATATATCGGCTTATTAGAGGAAGCTAGGTGAAAGATCGCTTTAAAATGACTTTCCATGTCAGAGTAGACTCTAGTCGCCACTCGCCAGTGAACTGCGATAGCCTATATTGATAATCGGCAGGCAAAGTTTTCGTATAATCGGCCATTTCGCAATTTATCAATTTAAATTCGAACTGTTTTTACAAACTGGAGTTCATTGTTTACTGATTTAAGCATGTCGCATACCTAATGAGTATTCATGACGCAGTTAATGTTATTACAGATATGGCGGCTTCTGATTGGTCGCGAGAATCCCTTGGATCAATTTCCGTGTGTACTTTCGTAATATGCCACCGGGCCAGCCGCAGAGAAGGCGCGGCGCTGTCGGATAGCAGTCCGAGCACGGGGGACAAGGAACTCTGCTTGCACCGCATATCTCATTATGAAACAGGCGTTGGCGCAATACACATTCCAAGTCTGTATAAATGTGAAACATTCCGTGAATTTCATAACTCAAATGTGATTAAACGGATTACGAAAGACAAAGTGAACATTCTCAGCATCCACATCGAGGATTAGTTATGTTCTTGGGCTGCTGCAGCTCATCGTCGCAGCATTATCTGTGGCTGTCTACTGTCTAGGCCTGGGCATTATTCAGGATGACTGTGATGCCTCCATAGTATCGCATCGTATTTGAGAATTTATAAAGCGCCTCTTACAGTACTAGCTATTCAGAGGCCCTCTCAGCTTGTCAGCACCGAGGAAATAAGACAGTCTTCAAGCAAGGAAGGGATGTGGGTGGGACACCAAATAAAATCTTACTACGGATCGAGGTGGAGGTTATTCAACATAGAAGGGCTTACGATGGCAAGGCACGGTGTTGGGCCATGGCAGTCCTTGCTCGGTGAACTAGGATATCAAGTCGTTCCTCAAACCGGAGAGGGCGGGAAGAGACAGCATAGAGAGTTGTGCGCATTAATGCTCAGGCTAGACCATCGATTTATGATCATGGCCTACTGAGCTTAACAATATCTTTCTTAATCACTGCTCCTTCAGGCACTGCAGAAGAGGGAAGTTGTTGGACAGCCCCTTAACGAATGGCGTCTATGTCATTAAATTTTGTTTGAAGAGGCAAACCTCCTCATTTTCTTTCAGTGTCTTCCGAGCTATTCTTTTGTCTTATATATATATATATATAGGGCAGTGTGAAGTTCGCCTATATCTCTTTTTTCATCCGAGACTCCCTTCACTGGCACCCATTCGCCAGCGAATCCAATTCAAGTCCTGCTCCTTCATGCGAAACTGTCTTGTTGGCTCTGGTCCACATTATTTCATGGCCTGCTGTACTCCAATTTCTCCTCTGCCTATAGTTGGTCCTCCCTTCGGTCCTCGACCCGTGGCCACTTGGTTGTCCCGCGTGTGCGTACTTCTACGGCCCAGTCTAGGAGTTTTGCTATCGTGGGCCCCCAGCTGGGACCGACTGCCTCATTCTCTCAGGGCCGACCTTTTTCTCTTTCTTTTGACCAGTTCCGCAAGCGAAGACACTGGCCCGGGTCGGGAGCGCCTTTGATCTTAAGTGGCGCTTTATAAATACTTATTTACGATTACTTTATTACGATTCCGAGTTTCCGCAACACGTTGCGTTTAAACTGATACAGTCAATCTCTTTTTTTCTGAGACTCTGAGTGCTTATTTAGCAACATATTAAGTCATCTGCAATACTTGCAAGGGAAAGCGCTTATATCTAAAAATATCATCCGCGTTCAATTTCCTTCTCCATCCATGTTAAAAAAATACCATTGTAAATCATCAGCCTGCACGATCCGTTGTACTACTTACTTCAGTTTGAATCATGTGCATTCTCTGTTGTCGCAAATTCAGCAGACACCGTAGGACATCTACCCGAGAGGAATCTTCTGCTTCACACAAGAGGTTGTCAATTGCAATGTAGGTACCAGTTCTCCCTACCCCAGCGCTGCAATTTTAACAGTATTCGTTTAAACGACCATTTTATTTGCTATAGTTACCTCGTGAATAAGCTGCTGCCCTGCGCTTAGCTTTAGAGTGGCGCTTTACAAAATATTTAATGTGAAGTTTACGATTAGGATTACGATGTATTATTCAATAATATTGGCTAGCGTCGGTAAAATGCCCATCTCTTGTAAGGTGACCAGCAAATTGCGTCACGATGCCGAGTTCTTTTGACATTGTCTTGCTTCACATCGACTGTCAAGTTGTAAAAGTTGCATTACTGCCACGATTTTTAACAAAACCCTGTAAGTAACCTTCGTAGAGAATTTTACAAAGTTACTGTAGTCTAGTATATGCGCTAACTTAGACGATGTTAAGCTTCATGTAACAACAAAAAATTCGTCGATAAGCAAACATTTGTAAAACAACTAGAAAGTAATTGTGCGTGCTATTGTTTGCGCGTCTCGTTCACTTCGGCTGCTTAGTTAATCATTAAATTTTGCGCAAATAAATTTTTCATTCATTTTTCTTATCTTATGACTACAGACCCTGTTTCGGCTTCCAGAGTCGTTTACTACAACTGCTTTTTAGATTTAACGAGTTTTGGATTATTATTCGACACCTAACTGCCCAGCGTTTTATAAAGTAACTTTTCAGCCAAGAGGTCAGGTCTATCTATATAGGCTTATATACATAAGCCTATATAAGCCTTATAATTATACATACATTCCTATTACCGATGCCCGACAGACATATTGAATTAGTCGACTTGAGACAAAATGGTCCATTGTTGAGCGCCTGGGTTGTTTCTAAGGACTGTTTGAAACTGAAGAAGTGGTTATTGTGCTGCCACTAAAAACAATAGTGGCAGCTTTGGGATTAGTTTGCATAATCGATTCAAGTTAGTAGAAATTTCGTTAACGTGTTCATATTTACAAATATGTCCCTTTTATATTCAATTAAATTTGGATGCAAATAGTAACTGAAGTAATTCCTTACCTGCAATGTATTACTACGCCTTTGTCTTCTGACATATACTTTTAAAACAGTTCGTCGAAATTTCAGCAAAGTATATGCATGAGTCGGTACGTCATGATCTGGCCAAGCCTTGAAGTGACATTGGCAAACCAATTTTGACTCAGTATCCTGAAAAAGTAACGCGTCAGTCGATCAAAATTTTATATTCCTATTAACAAGTTAGACTATAGAGAAGTGTGCATGTATATATATATGTAATGTATATAATCTATGTATGTATCAATCAATCAATCAATCAATCAATTCTTCTTATTTGCACCAGCAATAGAACTCACAGTGTACAGTAGTAACATGAAACACCTTGTTATGGCTACAAAAAGGGGGCCCTGAAGGGTTATTAGAATCCGCTAAATAGGGACACCTAAATACTAAGTCATGCTGTAGAATGAGTGATGGTACAAATTAGGTTCTTCGTCATGTTCTCAAATAGCTGGATGAGAGGAGTCCATAAAATTTCTAAGTTCCACATAATATTATCTTATATATATAAAGCAAAGCTGAAAAATCTGTCCTTTCCTGACCAAGCTAAAGGCTTCGAAACGTTATGGTCTAGCGTTATTAAAAATGTTACAAAACCTTTTAATAACAATTTGTAGGTCGACGCGACTATTTTCAGCTCGCAGTTTACTTTAAATGCCGATATATGGACATTTTAAATTTCGAAATGATTAAATTGTACGAGGTAATATCAATGACGACGGCCATTTGTCTGACGTCACGCGGGCCTAAATATGCAAATCAGGTGCATTGGTCGCATGATTTCGACTTCGCCTCGAAAGATTTC
This sequence comes from Aporrectodea caliginosa, assembly GCA_020284085.1. NCBI lineage: Eukaryota > Metazoa > Annelida > Clitellata > Crassiclitellata > Lumbricidae > Aporrectodea > Aporrectodea caliginosa. Next base: position 18,737 of record JACEVL010001735.1, read on the forward strand.
GTGCACTTGGTGGAACACTAAAACTCGAGAATAAGAGAACGAGCTCAACGAGGTAATTCTTTTCCGAATATTGACGCTAAGAACAACAACCTTAGATATTCGCCTGATGGGGTGATACGTGGGTTGATGTAAACATTCCGGAGGGGTGCTATGAAATCGCGGATATAAACGATTACTTACAGAGAATCATGAAAGAGAACGGTCATTACGATGTGGCAAACGAAGCACCTTATGTTAATACGTTAAAGTCGGTGCTAACTATTGCGTCGAATTATAAAGTCGATTTCACACCGATCAACTCGATTAGAACGGTTTTAGGTTTCAAGCGCTGGATATATTCGGAGGGATATAACGAATCCGAGGAAATAGTGAACATAATGAACGTAAGCAGTTTGAGGGTGACTCTCGATATAATTGGGGCATCATACACAAACGGGTCGACGGCGAACGTGATATATTCGTTTTTCCCTAACGTGGGACAGGGTTACAAGATTATCGAAGTACCCACTAATTTGGTGTATCTTCCCGTCACGCTGTCTACGATTTCATTGATTGAAACGAAGCGTACCGATCAAAATGGAAACTTGATTAACCTCAGAGGAGAGGAATTGTCGATTAGATTTCACCTCAGAGAAGTGTGAGTACTATTAAAAGTTTATCTTAGTTATATATAAAATGAGTCGGTATACGAATATAAAAGTTAATATTTCGGAAGGGCAAAAAGACAAAATTAAACGCGCGCTCGAAGCGAGGTGTGATGGTGTGAGTATTAGACTGTCTCACGATGATCTGATGGGAGAACACGTATTAGCTCTAACTCAAGCGCAAATTAACAAGATGAAGAAAGCGTATGAGAATGGAACTGGAAAGAAGAAGGTTCATCTAAAAAATCTACCATAATCGAGTTGGCGCGAGCGAAGAACCGCAGAGATGCAACTTGCCAAAACATGCTGAAAACCAAAGAAAGGGCAAAAGCAATTGACGAAAAATTACGTGAACAAGAAGCGGCGTATGACGCTGCAATAGAAGATGTTAGAAGATTGAAAGAACGCTTGAAAGATGACTAATTGATGTCTTTTTTCCAACAGTTTATAACAGACATGGTTGGGCGTCTGCTCTCCCATTCAGTTCAGCATTCAGCTGAACTGAGGCCAAAAGACCTTCAAGTTTATGGGGAGGCCGTCGATATATGATATATATCCTGACGAGCCCAGCTAGGGCGAAACGGCTTTATTTTCTGTCTACTTCTAGATGATGAGGTGAGATCATATTTTTCTCGCATGATGAGTCGGTGGCGACGACTATAACGATGATAATGATAACGACGACGACAGATAGATGACTAAAACGACGCACGACAGATAAATAGGCCTATGAGTTTGCCATTAAAAAATAGGCCTACATTTAGAGGCGTATTTGCTAAGGCCGGATATATGTTCCAGTCACACGATATTTTTATAGCCAATTATGTAGCTAATTATAGCCAATTATGTAGCCAATTATAACCAATTATGTAGCCAATTATAGCCAAGTCTGGGGTTTAGCTACATAATTGCTTGAAGACGAATATCCGCAAATGGTCGGAGTTTATTTGTATGCTTATGAGTAAGGCTAATTATGAGTAAGGCTAATTATGAAACTGTTGTAAACTCGCGGCCTTTAGTCATTAGGGAAGTATAATTGGGTGTTTTTGATAGTGCCTACAGACAGAACTATTAGCGTTGTTTCCTTGTTATTAGATGATTTTATTTTGACTATGTTTACAGATTTGTGTATGGCGGGTTGAAACTATTGGCGTTTTTGCTTGGTTAATGGTTGATTCTATTTTACCCATAGCTATAGGTTTATGCATGGCGATTTGAACCTAGGAGTGGTTTGTGTATGGCGGAGGTTGAGGATTTGAACCTATGTTTGGTTTGTGTATGGCGATTTGGACGTAAGATTTGGTTCGTGCACGCTGGAGGTTGAGGATTTGAACCTATGTTTGGTTAAATGTCTCAGCTTATTACAAATACTACTACTGATTGGTTATCCTCCATGACAAGATATTTGCGCAGTTTTCTTTTAAATATCGACAAACTGGGTGCCTGTTGAATTGCAGGTGGGATTTTTCCCAAATTTTAGACGTCAGTAAGTATAATTGAGAATAGGCGGGTGTTAGTGCGGGCATAGATACAGCGATAAGAACTGGAATTTCTCGTAAGGTGTGAATGCACTTCGGAGTTAAGACAGAAAAGTCCTTTAAATACTGGGGGGGGAGAAGGTCTCTGTCATAACGGTACATAAACTCCCCCTAATTGTAGGGTTCTTATCTGTTCTACTTTTGGAAGATTAAATTGAGAAAATAATTGAATATTGTGTGGGATACGTAAGGGGCCTCTGTCACTATACGAACAGCTCGCTTTTGCAGAACATTTAGTCTACGTAGCCTTGAATTATAGGTGGCTGCCCGTACCATATCGCAGCATGTCAAATAGGGATACACAAGGGAATAGTACAGCTTAATTCTGATAGTTGTTGGCAAATATTCGAGGTGCGGGCTAATATTCCAATATTTTTGCAATTTTGGATGAGATGTCATATAATGCTCCTTCCATGTTAGGTGATTATCTACGTAGACTCCCAGAAATTTAGTAATAATTATATTCGTTTATTGAGAAAGACAACTCTAATTGGCACACCGCAATCAGTTACAATGTCAAAGAGTTTATAGAAAATAATAGGTCTTTGTTTTACTCATTACATAGTTGACCTTAATGTTCAAATGAGGAATGGATATAGTCATTGAACACAAGCATAGAGGACTCTAGGTATGAAGTTTTTATTGTCTTTGAGGGGCAGCTCAAACGGGTGCCGTCTGGGCCGTAGGTTGTAGCGTCTCTCGGCCACAGGAGGGAACAGGCCACGTAGAACGTGGAACTCATTCTGGATTACTGCCCGCAGCAATCCGCCATCCGCCATGGTCGCCATCTCTTCAAAGGCTCGCGAATTCATTGGAAGAAACCCCAGTCTCCGCATCCGACGCAGCATACGCTCGACTCTTTCCCTGTCCTCACCCGAGGCGTAACCCCACCATGCCGGTGCAGCGTACAGGAGACGTGCAACTGATGTTGCTCTGGCGACCTCATGCAGCGCTTCTGGTGGTAGGCCATGGGACCGCAGTGTCGAGCTAACTGATGACAATTCTATGTCATTGATGCACATTTTTGGTTTCCAAGCGGGGCTCTTTTTCTATGGGATTTAAATAGGATGTAATTTGTTTTATCTAGGTTGATCGTTAATCTGTTGGCACAGAACCAGTCGGAATAATTCTTCATTCACTATTAGAAAGAGGATGTCCATAGAGTGATGGGGAAAAATACGGTAGTGGCGTCCGCGAACAGAATAAAGTATAGGCGGGGAGACGTTAAGAAGGTTGTTGATGTAAATAAGAAACAGCAAAGGGCCCAAATTTGAGCCCTGGAATACCCCGAATTTTACGTCTCTTAAGGCTGAAATAGATCCATTGCAGCTAACACACTGAAGACGTCTCTCAGAGTAATTGGCGAACCAATTAAGTTGTGTGCCGCGTAAACCATAGTTATTTAATTTATTAAGTAGAATACCGTGGTCGACAGTGTCAAAGACCTTAGCCAAGTCGAAGAAAATGCCTAGGGAATTATATTCGTTGTTTTCAATCGCATTCGAGATCTTGTCCTGCATACTTTGCAAGGACATGTACGTGGAGTGTCCGGATTGGAAGCCATGCTGGGAGGGGAATATATCAGTTTTAACGTAATTGTAAAGCCGGTCATACATTATTTTTCAAAGTATGTATGTATGTATGTATGTATGTATGTATGTATGTATGTATGTATGTATGTATGTATGTATGTATGTATGTATGTACGTATGTATGTATGTATGTATGTATGTATGGATGGATGTATGCATAAATGAATGCATGTATGTATGTAAGTATATAAGTATGAACGTATGTATGTATGTATGTATGTATATAACTATATATGTATTATGTATGTATGTATATATGTATGTATGATTGTATGTATGAATGCATGTATGTATGTATGCATGCATGTATCGGGGCTTCTGTAAGCACATTTTAAGAGTCCCTGAGCACTGAGCAGTGATATAGTTCAGTCTGTTAGACCGAAAATTTAAACGGATGGGGACAGGTTGGGCAAAAGGACCAAACTTTGTGTTTATTTTGGTTTGGTCATAACAATTATGGTAAAAGTTTTTGGTAGCAACAACGCGATCAGTGAGAATGGATCACGTGACATTTTTTCATATATCAGGCTGTCGTTGATAACTTTTAAGGAAAGGTAATTTCACGTCAATTCACATGACCGACTCTCATTTACATGGAATTAGACCAACTTGCTTGGCCACATAAGACATGCATAAACCCGCCCCAAACATAATTTTGGTCAATTACTTTCCGAGATACCGGTCGTCGAAATTTGACCCGACCGTTTCAACCTCGTACTTTTAGATGCCTGCATCTCTGCTTATAGTGATGTAAATTTACCGGCTAAACAGTGATATTTTACTTCAGGAAATAATTTTCGTTTACTTCTATTTCTGTTCAGACATACTCAATTTCAGTTCTAATTTCAATTACAGTTCTTAAAAAATTTCAGTTATAATTCTAATTTCAGTTTTTAAATTAATTTCAGTTCTCATTTCATTTCTTGTTTGAAAATAATTTCAGTTATACTTCTTTAAACAGCCAGTGTTAAATTAAACCAAGTTCGAGTATTTTCATTATAAGATGTGTTTCTTCAATTTTAAAGAACCCTCTTATTTCCAGTGATCTTTGCATTTGGTTTCTTCTCCCATCTGTTAGAAATCTTCACACAGATAATATTCTTTCGACATAAGCTTGAGAAGCCGGAGCTGAAAGACCTTCTACAAGAAGGGCAATATTGTCGTGGACTTGCCGTCTTTCCCTCCAAAAATATGTGTAATGATTAATGTTGGCGGCCAGGCAATTTGAACTTCGGATCTAGTTTCTATCATTTCCCCAAAATGTATGATCGACCATAGTTATTGGATAGTCTGAATCTTCAATCTACTAACATTTTGTGTTGCGCTTCTGTTTTCTCGTGGTGACAACCACTGACTCGAATCAGTCGCATTAAAATTTCGCATCAGCACGTTTTTGGGTACTTGTCGGTTTTACGACCACCAAAAAATTCTTCATATATTACATCATTTAAAATTCTTCATATTCTACGTTATTTTAATTCTATGTTACGTCAGAACGTATCTATTACGTCATAAACCTTAACGTTTCGTCATTAGAAAACATGGACGATACTAACCTAACCCTCACCCTAACCGACCCTCACGGCGCGTGACAACGAGGCATAACGTACGTAACCGATATGGACTATAAAACTTCAAGTCGTGAGGGTCGGTTAGGGTCAGGGCTAGGTTAGTCGTCGTCATTAGCAGACATATATTAACTGTCGCGAACACATTCCTGTAAGCCTACAGGGGTCTCGTCTAGTTATAATTAAAAGATCTTTTGGTGGTCGTAAAACCGACAAGTAGGCCTACCCGTTTTTGTCTTGTCCTTTTTCCTAATATATTTTTAATATTATATGTAAGCTTATAGTCGCTGTAGATGCGAAATCAATTGCTTAAAATTTCACCTGAAAGTGCATTTCCGCACTCATCCGAATTAGGGTCCAAAGCGTTGCATTAGACATATTTTCCTGTTCTTTGCAGTAGCCTACTGTAGGGCTGTAGGCCAATTTAAAAAATCCCATCCATGGCTTTCTAACTTCAGCCCGGTGAGCAAACTGCACGAAGCACACAGAACAACAATGACTTATGATTGAAATGGATACACTTTTCAAAATGATTTTCTATAACCACAGTATTGTCACGACGTTAAATTTTATAAATTTACAGGGAAAGGCCAAATAAAAACGACCATAATAAATTGCACTTGGAAGCACGTGCTAAACCAAAGATACTAAAGTTTCAAGAGTCAGAAAGTATGTGCATCTCTTAAACGTAAACACAACCGCATCGAAAAAGCCATCAATGAAAATTTCCAATTATGTTATTAATTTCAGTTCGAAAATTAATTTCCGTTTTTATTCTCATTTTTGTTCTGTGTGCTTGATTTTCATTCTATTTCAGTTTTCGTTCTTAAAATAATTTCAGTTAGAGTTACAGTTATACTTAACGGAAATCAATATTTTCAGTTCTAATTTTACTTAACGTTAACGAAAATATCACTGCGGTTAAATATTTTTGCGGTAAAAATCCGATTTTTTACCGGTCGAATTGGTAAAATATGGTAAAAAACGATTTCAGTTATGTAATATCTTGGTCATGTTAGCCATTTCTCAGTTACAGACAAATATTGAAATGCCTTAGTAGTCCTACGGAATTGCTAAATAGATAGTTTGTTTGAGAAAAACACTGTTTTATTACAAAGTGAGTTTTCGTCCACTGTCACAAACTGCAATAATTGTTTTAAGTGATTCAGCCAGGTGAACACTTCTCTGATATTTGGTAGACCTATATATCAAGTCTCATTCAACTAATCGTTCTGAAAAGCTACAACTTATCAGTTCTAGTACTTAGAATTTAGAGAAATAGAAGATACGTAGGCTCCAGTGTAGTTGTCTATTAGGCCCTACAGTAGCCTAATATTACTTGCAACTTGCTGGGAGATTTCATAGGTAGATTTCTGCTACAGAAAATGGTGCGTGAAAACTAGTTGAAATTTTGGAAGAACTAATCGAATATTATTTCAACACAATTCACCAATCATCCTACATTATTTGTCAACGGGTGATGAGCCCGTGAACAGAAAGAAAGAAAGAATTTTACACAGCAAAGCGAATAGGGCATATATCTGAGCAACACCCAAGCCTATGATCAGTTGCTACAATCTTGTGAATGAAGCTGACATTGAAAACCTTAAGTGAATATTGATACTAATAATATTATTTGTTGTTTAATAGGTCCTGAGTGAAAAGAAATAAACCTTTAAGCATTTACCATTTTAATCATTTTTTACCATATTTTACCATTTTTACCACGGTAAAATATAATGCGGATTTTTTACCGGTAAAAATCATTTCACATTACTATCTGCTTATATCAGAGCTAGAAACGTCTTCTTGGTGTCATTATCTTTTTATGAACTATTTGGGTAGATTATTCACGGCTGTTTAAGTGTTCAACATCGAGACCATATTCGACAATTGAGCACTTTAACCTTGCCATTGTCCCTTTCAAGAATTTCTTTTAATCTAAAAATTATACTTTTTGACTGACGTGTCTTGAACATCCTCAGAAGAAATCATATTGGGATCTGTAATTTTTTTAAATTTTGGTGTCTAAAATTAATTAATATAAAGAAAGAAATAGGCTTTCAAGAACTGGCTCCAATGAAGCACATTCCTTCACACATTTCATACGAAAGTCTGTTCATCACAGTTCCCCAGCAGAAAGGTACACAACTTACAGTAGGCGTTATATATAGACCACCTGGACAAACTCTGCGATTGTTTAATGAAGAATTCAATCAACTATTATCGAGCTGACCGTAACAAAAAGGAAATAATTTTGATGGTTGATTTTAATATTGATTTGTTAAAACATAATGATCACGAACTGACAAAAAACTTCCTTGACTTCATTTCATCTCATCACTTTCTACCTGCAATACTGCAACCTACACGTATAACTGACAATACAGCTACACTCTTAAAATTGCTAAGTTACCTCAGCTATGCTTTTCTTAGCTGTCACGATAAACTTCTTTGAACTATGCAAAATTGCTGTTGCAAGAGAAAATTTAGCTTAGTCAGCAAACTT